>CM068955.1:174440739-174472300 GCA_035128595.1 Eptatretus atami | reverse complement strand
TGGAGACACTTGAAGTGTCGTTGTTCTCGATCCAAGTCAAAGAACTTGTTGCCTGCTTATCACATTGGGGTGAACCCTGATGCAGCGGACGATAGGTCACAGAGCACAGCCTGCAGCCGAGAGTCAAGTGAGGAAACTTTATGAGGTTTTCTCTGTTGGAACAAGAGCTCGATGCTCCATTTATAGTTGATGCAACAATCTATAAGATTCGCGTGGAGGATGAAGTTTGATACCGGCGCTTCCAGTCAATTATGAGCGAGAGCAAGTTCACTCCATTACCCTGCGAGAAGACTCCTGCACTCCCGCCTGTATCCATACTTGAGAACATACACCAGGAGTGGTTCCTGTAGTTGGCTCAGCTAACGTAACTGTGGATATGGAAACAGCACTCAAGTCCTAGCACTACTGATAGTCGTGGAGAAGACTAACCCTCTTCGGCCAAGATTGGTTACGATAATAATCAGACTTAATTGGAGTGACATAAACAGAGTATCCAACTCTGATGCTGGATACGATACCATGCTCAACAAGTATCCTGCCTGTTCAGTGATCGGGTGGCACTTCATGCAGGCCTAAATGAGGATTCATGTTTCTGCAGATGCTCAGCCATTGTTCCATAAGGCGAGACCTGTGCCCTACATGATGCGATTACTGATCGAATGTGACCTTGACCACCTGCAGAGTGAGAGCATCATCTCACCAGTCGAGCACTCTGACTGGGTGGCACCTATCATTCCCCTACTCAAAGCAGATGGAACAGTGTGCATGTGTGGGGACTACAAAAGGACGATCAACTGCTTTTCAAAGCTGGATGACTACCCTTTGCCCAAAGCAGAGGATCTGTTCACCACTCTCATGGGGTGGCCAGACATTCACTAAGCTTGACTTGACCAATGCCTATGCTCATATTGAACTGGATGATGTTTCCAAGTCCTATACATGCATCAACACTCATCGAGGACTCTACATGTAAAACAGATGCCCATTTGGCATATGCTCTGCTGCACTAATCTTCCAACGCAAGATGGAGACGTGATTGAAAACTGTACCAAAGACAGTTGTATTCCAGGATGACATACTAGTAACTGGCAAGTCACAACATGAACACCTTGAGAATCTAAACAAAGTCCTCAATTGGATCTCACAAGCTGGGTTATGCCTAAGGCATGAGAAGTGTACCTTTATGGCATGTGAAGTTGAATACCTGGGTCATCAAATCTCCTGTCAAGGCATTTTGCCCTCTCTGAGCAAAGTTGAAGCAATTGTTAATGCACCAATGCCACAAAACATTTTAGAACTTCGTGCATTCCTGGGTATGTTGACCTACTTTGGTAATTTCCTGCCTCAACTAAGCACAACCGTCGAGCCTCTGCATCTTCTCCTCAGGAAAGGCGTTGTCTGGAAATGGGAAGCTGCCCAAACAAGAGCGTTCAAGGCCGGTAAACCATGCTGTCATCCTTGCCGTTACTTGTCCTTTACGACCTATCCAAGGAACTTAATCTCAGTTGTGATAGCTCTTCTTATGGCATCGGGTGTGCGTTGTTGCAAACAAATGGAACCAGTAATCTCCAGTCTGTGGCGTATGCATCACGAACCCAATCTGCCACTGAACGTCGTTGTGCTCAAGTAGAACAAGAGGTGTTAGCGTGTGTCTGGGGCACCTTAAAGATGCACTCGTATGTCTTTGGAAGACATATTACCATTGAGACTGATCAGAAACCCTTGTTCGGTCTCTTGGGAGAAACCAGAGCCATTCTGCCCACATCATCAGGTCGTGTTCAACGTTGGGCGTTGACCCTTGCTGGTTATGACTATTCATTAGTTTACTGCCAGGGTAAGGAAATGTACTGTGCTGACGCGCTCATTCGCTTGCCGCTTCCCGTAACCATCACAAGAACCTCCACAATCTGGCGATAGCATTCATCTAATGGCTAACGTCATTCACGATAACTTCACCCGGTTCAGCTTCTGAAACCAAAACCGGCCTTTTCCCAAACTCCTTTTTTTTCTATTCAGCAAACGATCCCTTTCCTGGCCTAGACAAGCCTAACAACCTTCAATTATCTCTCACCTCCTCTCCAAAAAAAGATTGGTACAATGCCTGCATCAAAGTCACGCATGCAGTGGTACTATTGGAGTACCCGAGGTTTCGATGGCAAGAGATTCTGTCTCCAACACCACCAACCCAACCCAAATGGAAAGGGATTTCTTCCCTACCTGCCCCAAAATATGTTGGAGATATCCAATGGAAATTAGTTCACTGGGCTTTACCCTGTAATGTTTTACTGAACTGTTTCTCTGCCTCTAATTCTAACCTTTGCCCTCTCTGTGCATCAATTGAAACGTTACCTCATATATATATATACCTCGAATGTAGATGCCTGAAAACCCTTTTTAATCTTCTCCAGCAAATTTATAATTAACTGAATTTTCCATTTAATCACAATGGTTTTATCCATGATCTTACTGGCCCCTCTTCCTTTAAGAAAGTAGTTTTAGCAAATTTTATAATTGGCCAAGCTAAGTTTTCAATGCACAAGTCCAGGAAGGCAAAAATGTGTAATATTGATGTTACCTCTCACAATGTATTACATACTTGTAAAGCTCTTGTGAGCGCAAGATTAAAGCTTGAACATTGTTTTTATAAAATGAACAATAATTTTCCACTTCTTGAGGAAAAATGGGCACTCAAAGATGCCATCTGTAAACTTGTTGACGACTCCTTAATGATATTCCTTTATCTCCCCCGACCATGAATTGTTGACCTTTTTTTTCCTTCCTCCTTTATTGCTCATGTTCTGAAGTGCTGGAATTATTGAATTACTGACCCTGTACACCCCTTTTATACTTTTGTAGTTATAGGCATAAACAGTCAGTCTCTCGCTCTCTCTCTCTCTCTCTCTCTCTGATGTATTATACTCTTCACAGAGCGTTGGTGCCGCCGAAGCAGCTTCCTGAGCAAGAGTTATAGTGGGTGGTTTGCCATTGCCTTCCCAGCAATAGTTAGGGCAGTAATTTGTATTTTTTTTCATGGTAATTGTGATAGCTCACCTACTCTTCGTGAAGGACACCGTGGGGTCTTTAACGTCCACCAACTAATGCCGTCACGGGACACCCAGTTTAACGTCCATCCTAGGGATGGCACACATATTGACGAATCACCCTGCCTGTAAAACACTGGGATGACAGTTTATAGCTGGGTTGGGATTTAAACCCAGACTAGACAGCTTTGAGGCGAATATGCATGCCTCGAGACCATCCTGCCATGAGCCCCTATCCATTGTACTACACAGAGCAAATCGTGACATAAGCCTTATTTATACCTCCAATATGTAGAGAAATAAGATGTATTTAACCTAAGGAGAGGAAGACAAGATTAGTCAATTCACCTGCAAAACACCCTGACAATGGACATACGGTAGATAAATACTTTATTTTCAGATTTGCTCCAATGATATTTCGTGTAAATGCAAAGACAGTGATGGCTTGAAAACGACTTCATTCATATGGAAGAAGAAACTAACAGGAGTGAAAGACGAAACTCTGAGAAGAAAATGAAACATAAGGAAAATAATTAAGTCACAGTTTCGAAGGCAAAGAAAGGCTCTGCCTAAGTTCATTTTTCGAGCAAGATAAGTGTCCAGTGGCATGTTGTGCATTCCAAAAATGAAAATGACACTGCTATTATCATAAGAACAATGTAAGAGAAGGTGTTTTCCTCATTTTAACAAACAACATAACAAGAAAAAGAGTCGTGCAGAGCACGATGCTTGCAAAATCCACCCACTCTCCTAGGTTGCCATGGATACATCAAATGTCCATTTCATTAAGATTAAAATTGACAATCTTCATCAAAAAATATGCAAATCCTCTTCAAATTTCAAGTCAATAGAATGAATATTGAGGATTCTAGAAATTCCACCTAAGTTGTTTACCTTTGGCCTATGTTGACCTTTTGGCCGATGTGGACCTCAAATATAATTGGTGATTGAATTCAGTGATCTGAGATGAAAATCCTCTTCAAATTTCAAGTCCATGGGATGAAAATTGAGGATTTTAGAAATACCACCTTGGTTGTTGACCTTTGGCCTATGTTGACCTTTTGACCTCAAAAACAATAGGCTTCTTCCTTATTACAAACTGTACCATGTGGTGAAGTTTCGTGAAGATCGGTTTAAAATTGTGACCTGTAGGCGATAAACAGAGACAGACAGACAGACAGACGAGGCGATAAACAGACAGACAGACGAGGCGATAAACAGACAGACAGACGAGGCGATAAACAGACAGACAGACAGAAAGAACAACAAAATCGACTGATCAATATGCTTGAAAAACCTTCGACTTTGCAAGTAATGAACATAAAGGATATGCTGGATATAACCCAGTCAGTTACAATTCAAATTCCAGCTGTTCTGTCTCACATTGAACTCTTCCTTGTTGTTGACATTCTTATTTCTCATGTTTGCTCTGTTTCATGGAAATAATATTCCTCAATCTATCTTCTGGTCATCCTGTTCTTGATTTCATCACATCATAATTCGACATTGGGCCTTCCATCTCGACATTATCTCGTTTGTGTGTCCTCGTTTCTAAATGTCGATGTTGTTTGTGTTACGATTGATTTATTTGGGGGGTTGTTTTTTTCACACCAGTTGGTTTCCCACCAGAACACTTTGGTTTTGTTTTGATGATGGATGAAGGATAAATCTATTTTTTAATCTGTCATCTCTATCATTTTTCATCTCCTTCTCTGACAGAAATGTCTCCAAGTTTCTCATAAGTTGCAAATCTCTTTTCTTGTCTTTGCTCAAACTTTGTCCCTCATGACCTAATATCTTCCTGTTCTGTCATGGCTTCCTTTCGTTACACACATTGACTTGTCAATCTCATACACAACTAACTCCTCAACTCTCTTGTTTCTTTCTTTTATATATTGTGACCTTCGTTTTTGATCTGAGGAAATAAACTTTCACTCTGACCTACTTGCCCTCCTCTTTAGTGTGTCTAGTCAAAAAAGTTTTTTAGCAACTTGACTTTGTATAAGTTATTCATGACTTCCTTGGAATAGGCATTTTGTTAAACCATCAGGCTAATGTTCCACATAAATTCTTGTGCACCCAGCACCTTTTGCGTGCAGGACGGCCAGCGGTGCAGCTCCCGTGTTCCCTGGACGTGATGATGGCGGCACAGGTCGACGATGAGCCCTCCTTTGGAACTGAGATGCAATGGACCACGGGCACCCTCTTCATGGGACAGCTCCATGTACGGCTGGGTAACATTGGTGAGTCACTGGGGAAGATGATGGAAGGTCATAATGTTGCTTTAAATTTGCCTTTTATCTGCAGTGAATGTTTTATTCACTTAATAAGAAGAAAAATAAGACTTATTGTGGTTAGAATAAGTGGCTATAAATTATTTTGTGTTACTTTAGAATCGGCCTCAGAGTTGTAACTTTATGTATTTGAATACCAGCTGCCAAAGTGTAACTTTCACTTTCTGAATGATAGGAAATCTGTTGCATTTCTCAAATTGTCTGACTTAAGCCTTAAATGCTTGGAATAAAAATAACGTGGAGAGTAGGTCCCCAGTTTGGGCTCGTGCTGCTGTTCTCAACTTCATCTGCTGGAAAAGATTGAGTCCAAGTCTCTCCATGTTACTGACATCTATCAGCAGGAACCCACCACTGGCAGGTTGATGGATACTCAGTTTACTATTGCCTCCTTTTTTCCCAACCTCTAACCTCCCCCAACTTGCTCAGGTCACACGCAATTTTCCAGAATCCCACACCTGGTTACTCTCGCCAATTCTAAGCTGAATGCTATTTTATTTTCCGTTAAACCGACTCTCTTTCTTTATTTTCTGGTGCTCCTCCCTCCAGTCTTTAAAGAATGCTGCCCATCGTCATCTCATGATTTCCCAGACCCACTCCTTCTTTCTTCGACTCTCAGTGATACCCCCACCCCCCAACTCCTCACCCCACCCATCCATCTTCCTGTGAGCTCCTCCATGAGCCCAGATTTCTGTATTAAAAGTTTCATTTTATTAAATATACAGTATAAAGGCTAAATGCACTTGACACTTGGTGAAATAATCACATTCCTTCCCCCCACTGTGGCATAGCATTAATAAAACCTTGTTGAGCTTCTTTGGTGATTATAAGCCAGAAGTATTTCTGTATCTAAAACAGGTTACGACTGTCTCCCTGGACATACGAGTATATCAGGAATTTAATACAGTCTGGTGTCTGGCATCCTGCTTTGATTGCAATGCTCTCTATTTGAGGTAGAGGAGGCTGCTGTGATTGCTGGATTTCTGACTTCCTCTATTTATACAGTCAATGTGTTGCCATGAATGGAACCCTCTCCCTCCCACCCACTCCCCCCTATTTCCGAGGGTTGGAGTTCTCCAAGGCAGTGTCATGGGCCATGTCTTGTTCCTCATCTATACAAACGACCTCTCCAATGCTCTGAAAAAAAAACCTCTCTCTTCCTTTTTGCAGATGAATCCACACTGTTATACAGTACCCCCCCCCCCCCCCCCCCCCCATCTCTCTGCTAGGCGGAAAGCAGCTGCATTCTCCCTCTGCTGATTTGGAAATGATTAGACACTGGTCTAATAAATGGAACATGTCGTTCAACTCTGGAATATCTCACCGTTTCACCCTATCGCTTCAGAAGGATCATCAAATGAACCCTCCCATCTATTTCCTTGGTCATCCACCAGAAGAGGTTCCGTCTCTTGAACATCTAGATTCTAGGCCTTGCATCTCCATCAAACCTTTTCTGGGCTGACAACATAGCAAATCTCCAAAGCCAACCACAGACAAGACATCCTCTGTCGATCCAAGTATTTCCTTGGAAAATAAGTTGCTCACAGTCTTCAAGACCTTTATCTGTAGCTCAATGGAGCACTGCTCTCCTCTCCAGGCTGCCATCCCAGCATCACATCTGTCTTTCATGGATTATTTGGCATGTGAAGCTCTCCAAATTATTGGAATCTCCTATGGTGATGCCAAAGTGCAATGTCTGTTACTTTCACATTGCAGGCTGGTTGGTGGTCACACTGTTTTTACTGCCTCTTCACCATTTATTTTCTCCTCTCTCTCTCGTCTTCTCTCTCTCTCTCTCTCTCTCTCTCTCTCTCTCGTCTCTCTCTCTCTCTCTCTCTCTCTCTCTCTCTCTCTCTCTCTCTCTCTCTCTCTCTCTCTCTCTCTCTCTCCTTTCATCGTCCTTCAACCCTATAATCTATTCCAGAATGCACTTGTTCTTCCTGTAATCCTCTCCTGGTTAAACTTCCACAATGCAAGCTGACTGCATACCTCAACTGTGCTATGCCTCACTTCTCCCATCTATGTAACTACTTCCAGAAGCTGTTCTGACTCACTCTTCCCTCTATGGCTTCAAGCAAGCATTAACACAACTATCTATTGTGATCCCCAATTCTGACAAATCATCTTTGTTACCCCTAATGACCATTTCTAACCTAACCATCTTACTTTCTCGTTTCAATGTTCCTCCTCTCCTCCCTCTCTGCTTTTCCTGTTCAGTCATCCCATGGTGTTTCTTCACTGTCACATCTACCTTGCTCTTCCATAAGCCTAGCTCCTGTAAATCGTTGAGAATTGTAATACCCTCCCCACCTGGAGCAGTGCTACACGATACACATTTACGTCAATAATTTGCGTCCCCCCTCCTCCCCTCCCCTCCCCTCCCTCTTCACCTCCACAAGACAACCAGCAAAGATAAAAACACCCCTATATATGAATTGGGGTGATGCTGATCCAATGTAGCAAGTCTGGATGTAATTGACCCAGAACTGTAGGAGGAGTTGTGTGACAAACAAACAAACAAACACACAAACACACAAACAAACACAAACACCGGTCTGTGAATTATAGCAAGGATTAAGAATGCATAAATATAAATGATTACAATTTACACTGCCAAATAATTATCTTTGTGTTAAATACAACTGCTCTTTGGTAGTTCTGCACTGAACTTTTTTAATGGTGTTAGTTAACACTATGTAAACAATTACAGAGTTCAAAGAACACCTTACCCCACATAGGATTGCAAAACAAGGACATTGGCGGGGTCTGCTGGCAACAAATTTGATTGGTCGTGATGACGTAAAATGCCGGAATATTTTTCCAAGTTTGCCTACTGCTAAATGGAAGGGGTTTGAAAGTGCCAAGAAGGTGATTGTATGTTCAAGTATATAATTCAATTGAAATAAAATAAAGATTTTAATGTTTGTTGAAAAAAAAAAATTGAAAGTTTACCGCCGTTGTTGCGGCATCTTTTACACCACCGTATTTAACATGCTAAATTAGTTATTCATGCCTGTTGTATGCGTCCTTTTTGACATCCCGACAAACAGTAAGTTTCTTGTTTGGAATGATTTTCAACTTTGTTCGACTGTCAGACACGCAGACAGAGCAGTAAAAAAAAAATGATCTCCCTCATCTCTGCACATGCGCGATCGGGACAAATTCATACTCAAAGTACTGCTAAACTGCAGGTTCGTTTCCGATTCGTGTTCAAAATATAACATTCAATTGAAATTACATTGTTCCTCTATCATAAACTGACACTTGTAGACAGCCAGACAGACAGACAGACAGACAGATAAAGTGAATCAATTGCTTAACCCCGCTTTTTGCTTCGTGTGTGCGGGGTAGTAAATAGCTCCACCACTGTATTGCAAGCATAGCTCCACATACAACCTGGGCTCCGCATAAAGGATAAACTTTTCCCAGGACTAATTAAACTAGCATCCGTTGAAGACAAAGTCTTCGATATCCCCCACCATAGTAAATGAGGATTAACATATATTCCCTAAGCGTGTGCAATACTGTCATGTGAAGTTTCCCCTTGATTGACCAGCCATTCTGGGAAGAGAAAGAGTTTTGAAGGTTTTAGGGTAAATTCATTGGGCCACAAAACCATGTGACAATTAGAAATTAACAAACTTCTGAAAGGATGTCTTGGGGAAAGTGTATGTGAAATTTTGCCTCGTATCAATATGTCCAGCTGTTCTGGAGAAGAATATTTTTAAAATTTATTAATTTTCAATCCAAGATGGCTGACGAACCATATGACCTATGACATCATAAATTTACATTCTGCCTCCAATCCTCCAGTGGAATACGTGTGTGAAGTTTCGTGTTAATCGGATGAGGTGTGTTTTTCTATCCAAGATGGCCGCCAAACCCTGTGACTTGTGACGTCATAATTTTTACTATGTATGCAGACATGATGGAAGATGATAGTTGCAAATTTTCCGTTCGTTAGGTTATGTGATTCCAGAGAAAACATTATTTAATATTTTTCTTGAATCCAACATGGCTGCCAAACCATGTGACCTATCAATTAGAAAATATCAAAAGGCACCAGTTCACCACTTGCTTGATATGTGTACCAAATTTTCGTAAATATATCTTGAGGGGATTTGTAGTTAAGCTCCGGAAACGAAATGTGACGGAACGGACGGAAGGACGGAACCCATTTCTATATTCCCCGCCAACTTCGTTGGTTGGCGGGGGATAATTATGAGAAATTAATGGTTTAAAAATGGGCTACTCGAGCCTGTGTCTTTCATTAAACTAACATCTTGTAATTACGTATTTTCTCAAACATTAGGGGAATTCAATGAATATAATTAATTAAAATCACAGTAGTTATTCTAAATTTTGAAGCAAAATATAGTGTACTCAGCAGAGTATATGATGGTCCTTTTCTCATTATCATGTTGTCATTTTTAACTTTTAGCTTCGGAGTTTACTCACGTTACAAAGTATTTGCTGAAACTGTTCAACCTTTCTTCAGATGTAGCTCGAAAAAGCGGTCGGACAATAGAGGGGTGTTTGTTATTTGTGATGACTGAAAAACTGTATGATCCATAAATCTTTCAATAAGATCAGTGTAGCACTTCCAAACTAATGAACGGATGAACTAAAAACTTACTGATGGGTAAAGGAGCAAGTGACATTGACCATTATAGTGATGACTCTCCATGCCCTGCCAAGTAAATCACAGAACCCTCCATGACCTTTCATGAACAAACCTTGCAAGAGGTCCTGAAAACCTGCCAAGCAGTGCAGACGGAAAACTGAAATTGAATGTTCGTGTCGCGAGTCAAATAATATAATTGGAAATGTATCCGGCGAGCGGACAATTTTCTTTTATTCAAAATGATGGACGGAAAATGTCCTCAATGACGCCCTTCGTCGATTCTATAACAATATTTCTTGCATTTCCATTTTAATTTTATCCTTAGTTTGCCATGTACTATGCAGCAAACAAGCTTTAATGCATTCTGGAGAAATATAATGTATGCAATTTTCCTGTGAATTTCCTCTGTTGTATTATATTTTATTAGGTAAAACTGAAATACTTTATAATATCCGATTCAACTACTTTTTATGGTTTCAATCATCTTATATTGCCTGTATATCTTTTTAGTTTCCATCCATAAGCTGAACAACTTACATCATTAATTTCATGTGATTTTGTTTTTCCATTCATTCTGTCAAGGATTAATTATAGTTTAAAAAGTTATTTACTTGATTTGGCTTGATGAGCCTGTGCAGTGATGAAGACGCGAGGCACCCTGACCAAATTCCAAATTCCTGCTCTAACCGACGGGGCACTGCATCAGCAGCACAGTTGCACCCCAGCAATGTGCTGCATCTATACTAATAAATGTCAGTATGTTTTCGTCTGTCAGTCCGTCTGTCAGTCCGTCTGTCAGTCCGTCTGTCAGTCCATCCGTCAGTCAGTCCGTCAGTCAGTCCATCCGTCAGTCCGTCCGTCTGTCTGTCCATCTGTCTTTCTGTCAGTCCGTCTGTCAGTCCATCTGTCCGTCCGTCCGTCTGTCCGACTGTCCGACTGTCTGTCTGTCCGTCTGTCAGTCCGTCCGTATCCTCCATAACTCCAAAACCATGAAACCTAATGGCCCCAAACTTTGCATGCTTACTATGGGAACTCCATGGTGGTGCATGAATGAAAACTGGGTGTTTGGATGAATTGAAACACACCTTCTGAAGATAATTTAGGTGGTGCTCATCACAAAAAAAAACAAAATAAGCCTTACAAAGATGGCGGCGCGCCATCTCGGTCAGCCCTCTGTCAGCTCGCAAGTTTTAAGCCACAATTGTTTTCGGCCTGCTCAACAATGCCTTGACTTGGAACAGGCCGCAATGATTTATTAACGATAAAGTTTTTTTTTCACTTTCCTCACTTATTATTGAATGCCTGTTCATCATAGCTATGAATCGCTGGGCACATTGCAATGCTTATAAATGCCCGGAGACGCCAGCGTTTGTGGCTTTATTTCATTCTCACACATGACATAAGCTCTCGAACCTCTTAATCTCAGCAGAATTTCAAAAAGTAAACTTCTTTATTGACGTCAGCAGTCGTTCTGACTGTGAAAAAAAAAAGTGTTCATTTATCCATTTCGGACATCGCTTGGGCGTCTTTGGGTGGATGGTGTTTATCTGACCGATCGGCGAGCGGTAATCGCTTGCCAAGCTAGCCGTTCCTTATCAACCTTTTCATTGGAACGCTTGCTTGAGTGCTTAAGCCACTTGGTAAGCATTCATCTCGCTGCTTGGCTTGGTTGGTCATTTCAAAACCACTCAAAGTAAGACTCATTGCTTCGCTGACAGGAATACCAATCTTTGCATGATTGCTAAAAAGAACTGAATAAAAATAATTTTTCACCTTTTAAAAATCATGCGAATAAATTATTGAAATATCAGCTGCTTTTTTGTATCCTTTTCTCACATGTGTTGCAGGTAGAGCGACCTGCTTTGTGATGCTTTAAAAGGCGGTGTATAATCAGTGTTTTCTGAATCTAATTGATATGAGAAACAGGAATGAATGAGAATCACCTTGTTATAAGTGAAAAAGAAGATGAAGTAGGAAGAGATTTTCCACCCAGTATTTTAAAACCATGGCAGTTAAAAAGAAAACATTGCTATTTGCGTGCATTTCATCACCCCGGTAATGCCCTTGTACACTGCCTACCCTCCCTTTACGCTTCCTTTCCTCCCCTTCCCTTCACGCTTCCTTCCCTTACCATTACATTTCCTCCCCACCCCTCCTCATGCTGCCTTCCCATCCCCTCGCACTGCCTTCCCCTCCCCTCGTTTGCCTTTCCTTCCTCCTCCTCATATTGCCTTTCCTTACCTCCCTTCACAGTGCCTTCCCTTTCCTCCCCTCTACTGCCTTCCTTCCCTTCCCCTCCCATACCCCCTCCACCACTGTACAACTCTCCGGAGGTGGCGGAGAAGAAGGGGTGTCAAAGAATGTACGAATTGGACAAATGAAAGCTTCTTTTTTTTTTTTAGCAGTTGGAACTGCTGCTCTGATCAATTCCTCAATTCGTCTCAGGTTAAGAGATTCTGGAGCTTAACGTATGTGTTGAAATTAAATATAGGCATGAACACTGGCACAACTTTTTGAACAATTGAAGGAAATGCCCTTCTTTCCCTTCCCCTTCCCTCACGATTACATCCCCCATTTGAACGTGCTGTTTTACCGTCTCCAATTTTGTTCAATCCTGTACTAATGCCTTCATAAGGGGACCACCCCCCCCCACATACACACACACACACTTTCTCTCAAGTTGCCCTATCAACACATGTCCAGAACACCTCCTCCCCTCCCCACTACCCCCATCTCTCCCCCATCCTCCTTGCTCCCTCCCCTTCCCAGAGTGTTTAGTGACAGGTGGTGAGGCCTTGCTCTCCCCATCCCTTTCCTCGCTCTCCCCTCCCCTTACTCACTCCCCTTCCTCGCTCCCCCACCCTCCTCACTCCCCTTCCCTCCCCCCGCCCCCCCCCATCTCCGTATTCCCATCAGCGATGCGACAAGTTGTATTTGCTGCTCCAAAATAAGAAGAAGAATAGTCTATACAGTCCACTGCAGGATGAAGGTCTCCTTCAACATGGTGCATTCTGTTCCATTGAATGTAATTTGTGGCCATTGTACTCCATTAAAAATTTCTACTTCATCTCCTTCTGAATCCATCTCTTTGGGAAGAGACCAAAAAGATCGACTCAAAAGGAGATTTAATGAAAACATTTCATCCAGGGCCTTCTCTTGGTTGCTTGTTTGTAATTCTTTTCTTTCCACCATCCAATTCATCTTCAACTTTATTTATATAATCAACATTTATGTCAACAAAATTTGTTCATGAAATTTTGAAGAAGAAGAAGAAGAGGTTTGGGTCACAAACATACATACATACGTACATAACCACAGACATTTGCTTCCTCATGATAAGACGAGGAAGAGTACAAATCCCAAGTGACGGGAAAAGCTAGCAAAAGTATCCATTTAATTATCCATCCCAAGTGATGAGAAAGGTTTAAGTTAATCGATCAATTTAAGTAATATTTCATGGACTTTCAAAAGGTCAATTGTGTTGCACTCATGGACCAAAACTCTGAGCTACTTAAAACCAACCACTGCAAAATGGTGGTGAGACATAGAGAGGCAGAGGTTTAATTTGTCTCAGAAGATGGCAAAATATGTGTTGCGAAACAAAATCTGGCATCAACATTACTCATGCCTGTTCTCCCGTCATTTCAAAAGGGAATGTTGAGCTTTTAAATTGAGCAGCCTCCATAAACGGGAGACAGATGAATGCACAGACAAACACCCCAGCTCACAATATATAATAGATGACTTCCCTTCAAAGGGACTTCAACACAGAAAGAGACCTTTCGGCCTTTGAAGCCTGTACAATGGTTGTCAACCTACTGTATGACCTTTTTTATATGGAGTCAAGACTTATGGAAGAACGAGAACACTAAATTGATCAGGATGCAACAAGACAAAAGGAAGAGTTGCGAGAGAGTAGGACACCAACAGTGGAGTTGAAGGACAAAATAGAGGGAGAATTGGACAAACAATGGAGTAGGGAGGAATGTGGTGGACAGGATGAATATAGAAGGAAACTTCTTCCTCCCCCCCTCCCCCCTCCAATCCAATCTATCCCCATCCTCGCTCCCTTCGTCCCCTCTCCCCCTCTCTCTCCCTCCCCTACCTTCCCCTTCCCTCCTTCTCCCCTCTCTCCCCCACTCTCTTTCTCCCCCACTCCCCTGTCACTCCCCCACTCCCACTCTCCCTTTTCCCTCCATGGTGGTTAAAAATAAGTTCGACCTCAAGATGACCTTTGACCTTTGCCCTCAAAATCAATAGGCTTCTCAGTTGTGATTACCCCTACAGCTTGGTGAGGTTTTGTGAAGATCGGTTTAAAATTGTGACCTGCAGGTGGTTGCCAGACAGATAGACAAACAGACAGACAAACAAACAGACAAACAGACAGAATAATAAGAAAGATGTCGCTCATTGCACAATACTTGCAAAATCCATAAAACAAATTTAACCTTAAAAATAATTGGTGGTTGAAGTCACTGACCAAATATGCAAATCCTCATCAAATTTCAAGTCAATCAGATTAAAATCGATGATTTCAGAATTTCACAGAAGTTGTTGACCTTTGGCCTATAGTGAGATTTTGGCCAATGTTGACCTCTTCTTGAATCTTCGATTAAACAAGTAACAAACAGACAGGGATGAAAATATAACCTCTGTCCACTTTAGGTGGCAGAGTTAATTAATTAAATGTGATATACTTGCTGTTTGTATGCAGCCTACGGCTACTGGTTGCATCATTTCCTGGGAGCATGGCTGTGCCACTGCATCAAACACCACACATACACACATATATAAACACGACACACACATACACACACACACACACACACACATACACACACACACACACACACACACACACACACACACACACACACACACACACACACACACGCATCTTCTTCTTCTTCTTGGAACCATACTCTAGAACATAGAATTGGAACTGACAAAGCAGTTTTTCCTTGGCTATTTGGCACAATCTTGGACGGGTCACCACTCTGACCATTTCTTGGAGCACAGCTTTGCCACTGATACTGTGCCCCTCCACCATACATTGGTACTCACTTTGCCCACCTCAAAGGATGACAGGCAGTCAATGGTGAACAAGTCCCTCCTCTTTCCAATTTTCCAGTTTTCTCCTTGGACTTTCTTTCTGTGTCCATCTTGTCCACCCCATGCATCTTCTGTCTCCATCTTATCCACCCCATGCATGCGTATTTTGCATTCTGATCCATTCAGTGTACTAACTCTTCCACGAGCCTCGACTATTTACACACACAAAAAAAAAATTCTTAATATCTCCGTTCGTCATATTGGCCTCCCCTGTGCAACCCCTCCAGGCTTGGCATTCAGGTTTTCATTGCCATTGAAAAAGCAAGCACTTTGAGGCATTGCTTGCAATCACCTTCCTAAAAACACTTCTTGTTTTTTTGTTTTTTTTACCTGTGACACGTCGCAGGTCTACAAGTGCTCCGGTGGTTGGAGTTGCTGTTGTTGTTGTGGTTCTTGTTAGGGTCGGTTTTTTGAAATGTGCATCCATTGGTCAGATAGCTGCCGGGCCCCACCCAAATTTGTCACTTGACTCCACCCACCGTGGCACCCAGCCAAAATTATATGGCCACCATCTTGGTTTTCTGGTTCGCCGAAGACATCAGGCCTGTCGGCTTCTGCTGATTATGCACTGCTCTAGTTTGTTGCGTCAGATTGGCTTTGTTTGGGTTGAGTGTTCCTCCTAATGAGGGACCGAAAAAAATCCAATCATATGTCGAATAATAATTATTAGTAATGTTTAATCAAGCACGTTAGCACAAACTGTACGTGCCTCTCAAAAGCTGTTCCTGTGGTAATTGTTGATTGACTGCAGTGTATAATTACGGGAACTGCTGAAACTACAGCAAGCTAAAAGCGGAATCTAGGTCAATGGACTGGAAGTAAGGACAACAACATTTCTCAACCATCTATTTAGTAAAGTGGGAAAGAATGAATTTGCAGCTGTCCCTTCTGTACAGAGGAATCTGAAGTGAAAGGCCCGCTGGACCGGTTACTTTGAGCGGCTTTTCAAAGCTGATCCACCAACTGCTGTGTTGGATGTCAGGGGTCTTATTATCCTCGTTGCTGACCTTCCAAACAACTGTGAACCACCTTACTTTGTGTAAACACAGGCTGTGGTGAACCAGTTGAAGGGGGCAAAGCTCTTGGATTCTGTGGCATCCATGCTGAACTTCTCAAGGCCGGTGGAAATGCTGTACATGTGTCATTGCATGCAGTTCTGTGCTCTGTTTGGAGTACAGGCATCATCCCAACCGACTGGAAGAAGGGCTTTTTGTCCCTCTCTGGAAAGGAAACGGTGATCACCAAAACTGCAACAACTAGCGAGGGATGACACTGCTCTCAGTGCTGGGAAAGGTCTTTGCTTGGATAATTTTAAAAAGTGTTTGCCACCATCTGCTTGAGCACCCAGCATTCAAAGCAGTCTGGCTTTACACCAAAGAGGTCAATGATTGACCATATCCTTGCTCTTCGAATCCTCACCAAACGCAGACAAGAGTTTCGGCAGGGGCTGCTCACAGCCTATGTTGATCTCTGCAAAGCGTTTGATTCAGTGAATCAGGATGCCCTCGGGAGTATCCTCAGTGTTCGTGGGTTGCCACCAAAGCTGAGCAATCTGATGTCTGGATGATACTCTGCTACTGAGAGTGCTGTGGGGTGTGGTGGTTCCATATCTGACTTATTTCCATTTGTAACTGGAGTTTATCAAGGGTGTGTATTGGCCCCCACACTTTTCAGCACTTGTTTGTACTGGATTATATGGAGGATCTTGGAGAGATCTAGCTGTGGTGCATCATTTCGGAAAGTCAATATCTCTGACCTCGATGTCGCAGATGATGCAGTCATCTTTGCAAAGACTCTGGACATCCTACGGGTATCCTCAAAGTGGTGAATGAGGAAACGGAGCCACTGGGATTATGTCTCATGGGTGAAGACGAAGATCCAGGCTTTCATTGACATCTTGGTTTGCTGCTTCCTTGTCTGTACGTGTTTGTGGTGAGGATGTTGAGGTCACAGAGAGATTCCCTTACCTTGTCAGTGATATTCATGTCTCTGCATGTTGTGAGCTAGAAGTCAATAGATGTCTGTGTCAGGCCTGGGGAGTCATTGATTCACTGCACCATGGGGTTTGGCGCTGTCGGTACCTACGCAGGAAGACGAAAGTCTGATTCTTTAAGCCCTTTGTGCTTCCAGTCTTGCTCCACGGATGTGACACTTGGACTCTGACCAAGAATCTGAGACAAAGACTTAACTCCTTTGTTACCAGGTCTCTTCGGATAATATTTGGCTATCTCTGGTTGGACATTGTATCTAACGAGCGTTTTATGAGAGAGATTCAAATGAGACTTGTTAACTGTGTAGTTCATGAGCATCAGCTGCGCCTGTATGGGCATGTGGCTTGTTTTCCTGATGCTGATCCTGCTCACCAGATGCCCTCAGTGAGAGAGCCTGGTGAGTGGAGGCAGGGAACAAGTGGAGCATGTGCTTCGTGGTTGCAGCAGGTTGTTCGTTGTCTCAAGGAGATGGGGATGGACTGTGCATCTGCGTTGGGGATTGCCAGATGTGGCGATGCACTGCTCCGGCGCATGCTCTCGTACCTGACCCTGACCTTGGAAAGACGAAATGACATTTTGGACGTCATAGTTTCAAAGAAAGAGAGAGGTTTTTCATTGTCCTTATTATTCTGCTGACGCAGACCGACTTTGTCTCTGAATTTGTGATGCAGACTGACTTTGGCTCTGAATAATCACACATGCATGGAGAGGAGTGAGATAATATATATTTTTTACTCTGTCTGCCTGCCTGGCAGACAAACAAAATTGAAAATCATTCCAGACAGGAAACTTACTGTTTTTAAGGATGTTATAAAGGACACAAACAACAGGCATGAAGAACTAATATAATGTAGTAGATCAGGTGATGTCATGGACACTGGGTAAAACCGCAGTAAAACCTGTAATTAATTTATTTGTTCACCTTTAAACCTCTTTAAACCTTTATTTAAATTTAATTATATACTTGAACACTTATGGAACAGAAATCGCCTTCATAATACTGTCAAGAACCTTCGGTTTTGCAGTACTTGGCCAAGTTATTTTGGGTGGTGTGCAATAGGAGCTGTCAAGCGCAGCCCCTGGGAATTTGGCGTGGCATATGAAAGGGTACAGTATCAGGGTGAAGAAGAGGCTGCCGGCATGCATATGTATGTTGCTGATTGACTCTGTGTTCTATGATGCTCAATAAAGTCTCCTTCTAAACTGCGACTCAACATCATCTTATTCGTGTACAAGGGTGATGTATAAGACTGCTTCAAAAGTGCTAAACTTCCGCAATTTTTTTCACGATCTTTAAAATCATTATTTTATTAAAATGGAAGTATATACTTGAACACTGCATATTAAATGTTATTATTGTTGTGGTTTTGTTGTCTTTTGATCAAGACGATAACATGATTGTTTTGTTGGTATTATGATCATCAGAGTATTTGTATTGTTCTGATTAGGTCACCTGCCTGCTAAGAAAGGTGAACACATGAAAGTACCACACCCTCATTCCTACGTGGTTGAACCTACCACTCGAGGCAATGAGTTCCCCGGTGGTGGCCTGCATCGTCTGGCAGTAATCAAGGAGAATGGTGAGTGTTTACAATCATGACAGGAATAATTTTTCGTGCCATTCATTCTGCAATCATGGCAACAGAGCTATGTTACACACTTATAAAATACTTTTGTCTTAATGCTTGACCAGAAAATAACGGTTTAAAATGTTTGTTTGTTTGTTTTCAAATATATATACATACTAGTAAAGGTGCCCATCTTGGACGGGCGTCACTAGCAACATATGGTAAAAGACAGATAGCATGAATGTATTTTAAACAATATATTATATCTTTTTATCCATTGATTAATTATCATTCAGGTTTTCCCCTTCGACTGTCCCGCAGTGGCTCCACTTCGATGACATTACCACGTAGTTTAGTGACTACACAACGTGTACCATTCGTGAGTTCCGGAGGATCCATAGAGCGCATTAAATTACAGGGCACCCTACTTTAAAGTGATCCAAAAGGCCGGATCAGTTTCGTCTACATAATCATATCTTGTAGATTTAGCTGATTCTGAAACTGTTAACAGCATGTCGATCGGATGGTTCTGTGATTTTCTACGGTAGTAAACAGAAGTATGACTTAAGCCTGTACGCCACTATGCGGAGACCCGAGGACCTAATATTTCACAACAAACTAAAACTCACAAAATTTGAAGATATTTTAAATAAACAATTTATTATAATATCAATTAAATATCATTTTTATCCATCGATAATATGAATTGTTCTGTACAGCTATAGTTGTTCTCCTGGGATCTGCGCATCCATCCACGATCTATGTTCTAATGAAGTGCAGTAGGAATAATAAAAACAGCACCGTGCGGGAGTGTAGGTAATCTCTCCAAAGCTCTCGGAAAGCCTTAAAATGCATCACGATCGGTTTGATTGTGAACAGATATACGGACGGACGGACATCGAGACCGTTTTATTAGGTCATCATGAAGGTACCGCTTGATATTACGCATTGAAATAGAGATATGAATACTCAAGTGAGTTTATTATATGTCTATGATTGATAGCTTATTGACAGCTCAATAACATGAGCAATTTACTATGGCGTATAGTGATTAATAATAACATGCTCTACAAAAGGTTTTACGAACTCATCTTAGTGGTCCTCTAAAAAATGGGAAACATTTTTATTTCTTTTTTGTGCAATAATTCCTCCCATTTTGCAAATGGAGAACATGAACTGTTTAACTACCATAATCATCAAACGAATTTTGAGGGGCCTCTTAAGGAAGAATAATATCATTACTATATATGTCAAAGCTTGTTTCATTTCATGCAGTAACAAAAATCTGATGGTGGAACAAAATAAGGGGCGTGCCGAAATATTAATATAGATAAAGATAATAATAAGATTTAACTACCATAATCATCAAAACGAATTTTGAGGGGCCTCTTAAGGAAGACAATAATATCATTACTATATATGTCAAAGCTTGTTTCATTTCATGCAGTAACAAAAATCTGATGGTGGAACAAAAAAAGGGCGTGCCGAATATTAATATAGATAAAGATAATAATAAGATTTAACTACCATAATCATCAAAACGAATTTTGAGGGGCCACTTAAGGAAGACAATAATATCATTACTATATATGTCAAAGCTTGTTCATTTCATGCAGTAACAAAAATCTGATGGTGGAACAAAAAAAGGGGTGTGCCGAAATATTAATATAGAAGATACACACATGCACAGACATAATCAAGGCCCGTGGAAGAGAAATGAGAGGATCTTATGCATGAGATCTGGAATTCAACCACCTTGAGCAACAGCCGCAGATGCTTTTAGATTTGATCTCGTATCACAGTGATTGTGTCAAGGTTACAACACTCATCAACACAATTATACTAACCATTGAATCATTTGGAGACTCCAATATCACTGTGAGGATGATGATGAGTGAGGTTTCCCAACACGTGTATTTATCACACAATTCCAGTCACGATCAGGAGTTTCACATCACTGTGGCACATGAAAACGTACCTGGTAAACAGGATGACAGAGGAGAGGTTGAATAATATCATCATCTGCTACAGGGTTCAAAAGGTTGATGCTTTAGATACTGCCAAAATTGCAAAAGATTTTGCAACAAGTAGAGATAGGAGGATATTGCTTTTCAGCAGTTTTTTGTGATCCCAAAGATCAAATTAAACCACTAGTCTCAGATTTTCAAAGGGACAACTGTATTTCCAGATACACTAATAAATTTACATGCATAAAAAAAACTGTTGGACACGCTGCTTCTCCTCACCCAATAATGGATGGAGGCCCTTAATTTCAGACATGACATCACGGCCGTCTCTCTGGACCTATCCCGTGCTTTTGACACAGTCTGGCATCCTGCCTGACTCTCCGAACTCTCTACCTATGGCATCCATGGCCAACTCCACATACGGCTCACTGACTTCCTCTTGAGTCTACTCTCATAGCCAACATGTGGCACTCAACGGAGTCCTTTCATCTCCTCTCACTGTCAAGGCTAGAGTGCCCCAAGGCAGTGCTCTGGGCCCAGTCCTATTCCTGATCTTCATCAATGATGTCTCTGACTCTCTGGAAAATCCTCCTTATCTATTTTCTGATGACTCCGCCCTCTGCCGTGACATCCCTCAACCTTCAGACAGGCAGACTGCAGACACTTCCCTCTCTTCAGACCTTGAAAAAATCACAATCTGGTCAAACATTTGGAATATGTCTTTCAATCCTGACACATCTCACACTCAGTATTTCTATCTGAAAGGACCATCTGCCAAACCTTCATAACTACTTTCTTAACAACCCTCTTGAGGAAGTTCAGTCATTCAAACTCCTTGGTATATCAGCCATGTTCTTTCTTGGACAAACCACATTTCAAAGTTGGCCACCAAAGCCAGCCGCTGACTGGGCATACTCCGTCGTACAAAGTCCTACCTTGGCACACCTATCCACCTACAAGGCCTTCATCTGCAGCTTGATTGAGTTCTTCTCTCCCCTTTAGGCTGGCTCCCCTGCCTCACGTCTTGCTCAGCTTGATGCCATGGAAACCAAGGTCTTTAAGATTATTGGAATCTCCCATGATGAAGCTGAGTCTATGCGCCTATCACTTTCTCATTGCAGACAGGTTGGTGGTCCTGTCTTCTGCTGCCTTCTTTCTGGTCTTGCACCCTCTGTTCATTCTCTGCTTTGTCCCTCCCTGGTTCATGCAAGGCTCACATGGTCCACCATCAACCCCCTTCTCGTGAAACTACCTAAATCCAGGATCGCTGCTCACCTCCACTCATTTGTTCCTCTTTTTTCCCCACCTGTGTTTCCTCTCCTGTGAGTTTCCTTCTGAATCCATCTTCTCCACCCCATGCATCCTCTCATGCCCCCATTCCTCCCCACACTCATTGCACCTCTACCCTTGTCTTGGCCTCCAGCTCTGCTGTTGGAGTTTCCCCCCTCTCTCTGTGCTGTTCCTTTTGTCGTGTTGCATCTTGATTTGTTCAGTGTACTCGTACTAGCTCTTCCATGAGCCTCGACTGTATACAAAAAATGCGTGAAATGAACGCAAGAAATGCAACATTTTTCTGCTTGGAGGGGCATGCCCCCCTCCCAACTACGCATGCCCCCTCCCAACTACGCATGCCCCTCCCAACTAGAATGCCCCCTCCCAACTACGCATGCCCCCTCCAACTAGAATGCCCCCTCCCAACTACGCATGCCCCTCCAACTACGCATGCCCCCTCCCAACTACGCATGCCCCCTCCCAACTAGAATGCCCCCCTCCCAACTACGCATGCCCCCTCCCAACTACGCATGCCCCCCTCCCAACTATGCATGCCCCCCCTCCCAACTACGCATGCCCCCTCCCCAACTACGCATGCCCCTCCCAACTACGCATGCCCCTCCCAAATACGCATGCCCCTCCCAACTACGCATGCCCCCTCCCAACTACGCATGCCCCCCTCCTAACTATGCATGTCCCCCTCCCAACTACGCATGCCCCCCTCCCAACTACGCATGCCCCCTCCCAACTACGCATGCCCCCCTCCCAACTACGCATGCCCCCTCCCACTACGCATGCCCCCCCTCCAACTACACATGCCCCCCTCCCAAATACTCATGCCCCCTCCCAACTACGCATGCCCCCCCTCCTCCCAACTACGCATGCCGATGGGACACAATGCGAGATAGTCATAATTACCAAATGAATCCCCCTACTTTTCATAATGTTCCGGCAGCCATCCAGTGGGTTTCCCTGGTGTTCTGAGGTGATCATTGTAACACTGTTCCGATCTATCTGTAGGATCAAATCCTCCTTGGACCATTACATTTGCTGAAAGTGCGGACCTATATCTGGGAAATCTGAACCAATTCTGTTGAGGAACCTGCCTCAAGAGACAACAATGAAGGGGTTTCCTACATCTCTTTTGACCAGCACAACCCTTTGGTGTTTTTAGAGGTGGCAGTTCACCAGATATACTGACATCGCCATTTTGCCAATAGTGGTGACTCCATCTATTTTTGTGGCTGTTAAAATGATGTAGCCCTGTACTTGTCTGATTACATAATACCTGTCAGGCGAGTCAACTTGAGAACCCTCCACCATTTCACACTAATGGTCTAGCATGATGGGAATTGAAGATGGTTGTATTCTCAAGAGTGATGGGTCAAGCACCAACATGGTTTTGGGAATGGATAGTCCATACACTATCAATGGCAGCGACTATAAACAGTGGCCTGTTCCCAGGCAGTTGGCAGCTGCAGCAAACAGAGGTCCAGGCAGTTGTGGCGAGCCACTTCAGATGGACGTTAATGGGCATGCCTTTCACTTCCTGCATTATTACCTACAATTGCTGCAGGGTATCCTAGGTGGGTAAGTGGGAGGGGGGGGGTGGATTGGTGCGTGGGAGAGAAGGTTGCCATCGGAAGAGAGGGAAAGCAAATGTCATCTTTTCACATGCAAAATGGGGGCACTGGCCCTTTCAGTGCCACAAGTGTGTGGGTGCAGTGTGGTGTGAATATTTCCAGAGACTGCAACAAGGCATCACAGAGAGTTGCTAGGTAGAACCATACCTGTCATCCCTCTGATCCTGAAACATTACTGGGTGGATGCAAAGAGGGGCTTCTTTTCATCCTCTCCAAACAATATAAGAACCCATTGGGCATGCCAAACCCTGCACAATTATTTTGTTGGTGGTGGAAATGGTGGTGGTGGTGGTGGTGGTCACGGTGGTGGTGGTGGCACCTAGCATTTGCAGATTGCTGCACAGGAGTGGTCCAGCACAAAGCACTGCAGCTATCCGCCAAGAAAGGAGAGGGATGAAAATGCAGGGCATCACTCAGAGTATGGCGGCACACACTGCCTTGCACCAAAATACCCAGACAAGGCACCCCCATCTCCCTCCTCCCCCCAAATCACATGGGAATTATATGTATTTGTGAAATGTTTATTATCATGATGTTATTGCACTATTTTGATTTCATGGCATAATTTTTATTTGCTTGAATTCTGAGTTTTATTTGTCTTGCCTTTCACGATGGGAGAGGCCGTTGTTATTAGGACGTGTGGCCATTTCATATGATATTCCTAAATTGGTGGGTTTTCATTCCTATCTTCCATTCACTCCATTCATGTTCCTCTCCTTATCTCTTCCCAACCTCCTTTCCCTTTTCTTCCTTCTTGTCCTACATCCCCCCTCCTTTCTCTTTAACCCACATCCTCTGTTCTCTTCATTTTCTTTACTTTCATTTTCCTTAATGCACCCCTTCCTCCTCTTCTCTCCCAAATAAATAAATGTGCCCTTGGCAAACATCATCCCGTCTTTCCCTCCTGATGGAATGTGGCAGAGTAACTCGAGAGGTTACAATCTCCATAAGGCATGACCATGAACCACTACTCAAAGGGGGCAGTGTTCAGTGGTCGCAGTTATATTAACAACTTCAACAAATACACCAGAAAGTGAAAGTGATTCAGGGAACGGCAATTAGAGGGCTTTGGAAAGCAAATGTGGGAAAGAACAGTGCTAAGGATAGGTCGTCGACACACTGAACGTCGAATACATTTTTACCAATAATCTTTGTAAGTAAAGTTTCTGTTATTTATTATATCAACAGGCAGTAAAAGAACATGTACTTTTCTACTAAGTTGAACACCGCAGTGACCTTACAAGGGTGGGTATGGATGTGGTGTTGAAGAATATGTTGATGAAGTCTCCATTGTATTAAACTTGAAAACAACTTGTTTGTGGCAATGCTATCATGACTGACAATAACAATTATCCTCTGTTGGCTTTGATAAGCATCGCTCAATTACAAATTAATATTGCGCAAGAAGCTATGTTAGTACGTATGAGTGGAGACAAAGACGAATATTACAAATGGATATTTTATTTTTCTTTGGAAATTATTTTCTCCTAGGTAAGGTACATCGCCGGGCTGTCCAGGCCAGGCGGATGGCAGATGTTGACAGTTCATTGGCACCACTGCTACCGTCACGGCGAGCAGATGTGGTTAGGTCTGAGCCAGGACTGCGAGCTGAAGAGTCTGTACGTGATCGGCGACTTCACCGCATGGAGGCCGTACGGCGAGCAGAAGCCTCTCGAGGCACGGCGTCACCTGACAGTGCACTGGTGAGTCCTCTGTTAATGGCTACTTCTTGGTCACCACCCCTCCCTATTCCATCTCCAGACACTGCACAACGTCATCGCTGGGTGCCGAAGGCCTTCGGCATCCGGTGATGATGCGTGCTGAAAGGGCATACTCAGTTGTTTTCTTGTTTGGTTGTACAGGTGATATCTCAGCCATCCTTTGGGCTAGGAAACTAAAATTTGGGCACAATATTGAACAAGTCCATTGGCAAAAAGGGTGTTTTTTTATGAATCAAATAATTGATTAATTATTTAATTATAATCGATTTATTAATTACTTATTTGTTTTCTTTCTCGTCTGGCCAATATCTCAGGCAACTTTTGAGCTGGAAAGCTTATATATGGACACATTAGTGACCAAGTGATTTGGCTATAAAGTGTATTTTTGATTTATTGATTAATCAATTAATTGATTCATTATTTAATTTTTGATTAATTAATTAATTTTCAAAAAGTTACAGATTACAATGAAACAGTGGTGGTTTCGGTATGCTATTTTTTATTTTGTTTTTGTGTGGAAATCTCACTTGGCTGCACCTGGATGGGTTTGAGGGTTGTGGAGTCGCAGCTGAAACCCGAATCCTATCCTCCTGGTGACTCCATCTTTGTTCTTTACTTCTTCGGGTTCCTTCCCGGACTTCCATTTCATTATGTTTGTACCACATCCCGATGCTGTGTGGACTGTGCTTCCCCGCTGACGGACCTCTGGGAGCTTGTACATGATGCTGCATTGAGCTTGTAAAGCAACTGCTGAAATCTATCTATCGGAGTTCTTCCCGACATCTGTTTTTGTCTTTGGTCCTTTCACACTTCTTTCAAAAATTTATTTATTTATTTATTGTCAAAATTCTCTTTTCATTCTAATTCTTGCTTTTTCTTCTCTTTAATTTCTTTCTCTCTCTCTCTCTCTCTCTCTCTCTCTCTCTCTCTCTCTCTCTCTCTCTCTCTCTCTCTCTCTCTCTCTCTCTCTCTCTCTCTCGCTCTCTCGCTCTCCCTTTCGTTATCTACCTGTCTTAGGAGAAGTGAATTTCTGCAGAAAGTTTTCTGTAAGGCTCACTTGGCTGCGCCTGGATGGGTTTGAGGGTTGTGGAGTGGCGGCTGAAACCCAAATCCTATCCAGGGTCCTCCTGATGACTCCATCTTTGCTCTTTACTTCTTCGGGTTCCTTGTTGGTCTTCTGTTTCATTAGCCAATTGATTATGAAGCTAATTATTTTACGATCATTGTTTATTTATTTTAATTACGCTATTAATTAATCAATTATTGTACTCCGCTCCCTCCCATTTCCATCTATCAGTGCTGAATGGCGGCATCGCCAGGTGTCAAAGGCGCCCTGGCAATGTCGCGCACTGGAGGAGATGTTATTTATTTATTTGGCATGGGGTGGTGTACTTTGAATGCAGCTCTACTTGTTTCTTTCGTTTTTTTACTTCTTAAATGCATCTGATAACCTCCATTTTCAGTTCTCACCTGGAAGTCTTGCTGAATGTTCGCTGAAAGGCCAAAGATTGATTTTGAGACATCCACTTGCAAAGCAGATACATACCTTAAAGAATGTTATGCTTTACTTACAGAGTCAAATTTGTTATCTCATACCCCTCAGCGTCATTGTCACAATTCTAACATCAGCCTTGTTTTGAGCATCATCATGGTTATTCTGGTATCTTCCCATTAAGCCCATTTGTTAATGTGTGAAGCACCTCCTTGGAAACTCAGAGTAAATCTTTGTTTTAAATATTGATCTCAGGCTCATGGAGGAGTTTATACCTCAACCACTTGCAGGGCCAAGCCATTAGTAGACTTCAGTGTCTGTTTACATGCATTTCAAGTGAAGTAGTATGCAATGCACAAATACATGGAGTTTATCGGATCTTATTCTGTATTCCCAACATTATGAGCCATGATTACAGATGAGAACACTCAACAGGCCAACTCCAAATATGCAATGATGTCTTTGAAGGAAAGTAAGATGGATGTGGTTATGCATCGCTTTTCACACTTATGTCACACAAAAGACACAAGTCACTTGCACACTTTGTCACACACAAAGACAAAACTTTCCACACTTATGTCACAGTAAGCGCACTTATCATTCCACAAGTCGCCAAGAAGAAATGTATCCTAACATAGGCAATACCATTCATCCACGATGGAGCTGGTTCTCCTTGCAGTTTTAATGACGGTGTCAGGGCTGTCCCGACTACATCCAATTTATATTTTGTCCCAGTGTTCACAATGCAGCAACCGCTGTGTTCAAACAAGGTCATGTTACTTATTTGTCTGTTGCAGCCACTTCGCAATGAGAGGAAGCAGCGTGAGCGAGATCTACGACTCGTGGAGGAATTTCGAGAACGAACCAAGGTGGACAGTATCAGCAACTTGCTCCGCCTGGCGCTGTCCACACGGCACGTCATCCATGCCTCACCTGGAATGGCAGAATTCTTCGAGTTCGCTTTGCAGAACCCACATGAAGTGGCACACACTGTGACCATTCAGAGCAGCGACCCAGAACTCAGGTTTTTGAAGTGATCACATATTTTATGCTGAAGTCATCCGATTGATGTGTGCAATATGTGCAGGTTTTCTTTAAATGGTATTATGAAGCTGAGATTCAAAACATGTTTGACTCTGGTGTGAAAGCAATTATTTGTTCTCAGTCTGAACAAAAGGCCTCCAACAAAAGAATGACTCCTGTGTTTTGTCATGCGTTTGTTATTTATGTTGCCTCCAAGGCTTTGTGTGAAACAGACTCCTCAATAAAAAGACCTTTATTAATAGTTTTCTCTCAATTTTTCCACTAATGCTTGATATTTAAATTCAACAATTCATGGCACTGACAAATATCAGAAGCTCCAACCAACGAGAGATAAACTGCATTCGATTGCAAACCGATTTTTATTTATTTATTTATTCTTCCTCGATTCATTCTGTTCAAAGCATCGCCTCTTCATTGTTTGTGCATACACAGGTGCATAGTCTGTCTTATTTTAGGCAGTGGCCATTCCCCTTCAAAACGGAAGAGTTATAAAAAAAAAAAACGTTTTAATAGCAATCTATGCTGGTCTGTTTTTGTGACACTATGATATCTCAGTTATCTTAGGTTAGGTCATGTATTGGACCAGCCTTCATTTTGTGTCTTGAGTGATTGAGGTACTTTAAGATGCAAATGATTTGCAACCCTTTGCTATAGTTTGATGAACTCTATGTTTGGGGAGAATCTTCATTTCCCTCCATAGCCTCTACCTTATGTACCCACAGTGTCATCCTGGATAGTCAAGAGTGGCGATACTTTAAGGAGATGACTGGAACATTGACGCCACTGGAGGAGGACATGTTCAACGTGTGTTCTCGCAGTGGTTGCACTCAGCTCTATCTGCACCCCCAAGAGACAGTGTATGTACCATTCAAGTACCAAAGCTTCTCCATTGGCAACGCATTTCTGAAGGCAAGTTGTTTTGATCAACAAAACATCATCTTTGATAACGATGTGAAGCAAGAAACTTTTATGAGGTTTTGCCACTGTTACAAATACTTTGTAAAAGGTTTGGCATATATCAGGTGTTTTGTTGTACCTTTCTTCCTTCAAAGCAATTGCAAGCTCGGTGATGGATGACAATGTTTGCTCTGGGCCTCACACAGTGTTCTGAAATCGCCAGTGTGGTTCTATTATATTCAGTTATAAATCAGGTGTCGGGTTTGACCACTTCCGTTATTAAATATTGTTGTCCTCGAACCGATTCCTCACAGTCACCTCAGGTCATAATGGCTCTCATTTGTAGAACTGCATCAATGCTGATCAACTTGATGGAACACTGCTCTCTCCTCTGGACTGGCGCCCCTGCCTCCCACCTTGCTCAACTTGATTCCACGGAAACCAAGGCCTTCAAGATCATTGGAATCTCCCACAATGAAGCTGAGTCTATGGGCCTATCACTTTGCTGCTACCCACAGGCTGGTGGTCTCTTTGTCTTCTTACACCTGATCCTTTCTGGTCTTGCACCCTCAGCCCTCTTCGTGCTTTGTCCCGCCACCCCATTCCCGAGGTATCTGCACCTGCAGGGTGCATGCGGTCTGCCATCAACCCCCTTCTTGTGAAACTCTCAAAATCCATGATCACTGCTCACCTCCATTCATTTGTTCCTCTTTATTATTTCTGTGGAATAATCTTCCACATTCTCTTCAATCTCACTCTTTCCTCCAGATTTTCAAGACAGCTGTTCACCACCATCTCAGATCCCTCAATGTCACAAAAAGAGGTCTTGATAAAAGCACATCCAGAAGTCGTAATCAGAAGTCCTAAAAACTTTTACAGTGCTTTATTGTAAAAGTAATTGTACCTTTAATCTGGTTTTACATACAGCTACTGAGGCTCATAGAAAATCAAAATAACAGGGGGGCAAAGGGTCAACAGATACAAAATGGAACAAATGGAAAACAATTGGACAAGATCACATGGATAGGTCATTCTTCAATATCGTTCTTGTAATTCACAATGTGTTTAACCTTCATTCCTAATTCCCTTTGGGATGTTCTCAATTAAATCCTAATGTTGGGAAATGAAGATCAGTTTTATGTTTTACTATACGACCCGTGAACCCGTTGGATTCCCGTTGTGACAGCGGTTGATAAAAAAAATCATTTAAAAGAAAAAAAGATAGCTCCAGTGAACTAAACAGCTGAGGTTGTTTGCATTGATCAAATTCTCCCGAAGAGTACTTCACTGAATTGGGAATTGATTTTTAAATATTTTTTTCGTTGCCCGATTTGAATGAAACTTGATACTGCACACCGCAGGAGAATGGTGAGTAAGGTGCTATCTAAAAAAAATGTTTTTTTTTTTTTTGAATTTTTGCACTATTGCGTACTGTTTTGGCTGTATTTCGGGAACATACATACATACATATATATATATACATATATATATACATATATATATACATATATATACATATATATATATACATACATACATACATATAAACAAGATGAGAGTTTTAGGAATATATAGATGAATTTTTTTTTTGAACTTGCATTGGGACAGATGGCAATATTTGTCATCTACATCACAAAATATAAAACGTGATTATTTCCACAAATCATCTTTGTGATTTGGGCAAGGCCATTTATTCCTGATACGTGAAACGCCCTGCAATCCATGCCTGCAGAAAAGTTTTTTTTGGAACACTGGCCATATTTTCCAAACAATCATCATGTAACTTTGTTTTAAAAAAATTCTAAATAGGTAGGCCTCCGATGTTGAAAGTTTTGTATCAATTAATCCAGTGGTTGTGGAGAAAACAAATTCAAAAGCGAATAAATGTAAAAAGTGAGGGCCGAGGCCGGCATGCCACAACGTGGTCAACGGTTGTTTTGGACGCCTATTATTAGTTGAACCAGCAGGGAACGCTAGAAATTCCATGTACAGTAACATAAAATGCGACTTCAAGAGTTGCTACAACAAGCCGGTGGTAAGTATTGAGGAACTGAGCACTCCGGTAGACCCTGCAGTTCCAGATCATCCTCCAGCGACCATCAAAGAGCACATGGTCTATCTCCTTTGCCACACTGCCAGCGTTGGAATACCAAGTTCAGCGATGAGCTTGTGGGCGCTGAATCCATGAACCAGCCACCCTAAGTCCATGACTTCTTGCAAAGTCAAGAAACTTAGTGCTATTTTGGTTCACAGTTCCAACTGGTTCACCAACTCACGTCTCATAACCATCCCTATCAGTTCCAGTCGATGCATTGAAATCCCCCAAGGCAAGAAGTGTATCTCGCCTGGGGCACTGATCAACCACAGACTCGAGTGTGGCATAGAATGCGTCCTTCACGGTGAGATTACTCGCCTCAGTCGGAGTATACACAGAGACCAGGGAAATGACACCCAAGGAGTGACAAATGCTTTGTCTCATAATAAGCTCATTCACCAGCATTACCTCGCTTATCATTGGAGTCAGCTTATTGCACACATCTACAGCAACTCCCTGGGCATGGTAACCATCAGAGCGACAAGACCAATAGTAGGTGTAACCACCCGCCATGATCTCGCCGCAATCCGGTTTCCGAACCTCAGAGAGTGCTGCAATACCGATGTCCAAACGTTTGAGCTCAGATGATAACAGAGACAGGTGATCATCCTCTCTTTGGGATAGGACATCCCAGGCACCCACCTGAAGGGACCGCCTCAGGTTAACCCCAGGAGACTGATGTCTGGTGGACGACACTTCAGCACCACCTCAACACACTCTCCCGCAATCTGACCCAGGAATGTTACCCCAACGTTTCCCTCCTATCGTCAAAGATTGGGGGTCCCGAAGGCTTTGCCCCAATC
>CM068955.1:174394416-174438381 GCA_035128595.1 Eptatretus atami | reverse complement strand
AAAAAAAAAAAAAAGCCTGCACACGAAGTGAAGGGGTATCGACGGATTGATTAAATCTGTTGTTGATGTCGCACAGGCATGATGGGCCGAATGGCCTCCCCCTGTGCCTTAATTCCTTGTAAATCCTAAATTACTCAAAAAAGCCCACCTTGACTCCCATTTGAGGTATACAAAAAAAACTTTCCCGAGATTCTGAAGCCATGTGGTGAAAAGTTTTGTGGTCTGACGAAACCAGGATGGAACTTTTTGGCCTAAATGCAAAACATTATGTTTGGCGCAAACCCAACACAGCACATCACCCATATAACACCATCCCGACTGCGAAGCATAGTCGTGGCAGCTTCATATTATGGGGATGTTTCTCATCATCATGGACTGGGGCACTTGTCAGGATAGAAGGGAAAATGGATGGAGCAAACTACAGAAAAATCCTCGAGGAAATCCTGTTGCCCTCTGCAAGAAAGCTGAAATTAGGACGGTAGTTCACCTTTAAGCATAACAACGACCCAAATCACACAGCCACAGCTGCACTGGAGTGGCTGAGGAACAAAAAACATAAATGTGCTTGAGTGACCCAGTTAGAGCCCCGACCAAAATCCAACCGAAAATCTGTGGCATGACTTAAAGATTGCTGTCCATCATCGCTCCCCACACAACTTCACTGAACTTTTAACAGTTTTGTACAGAAGAATGAGTAAATATTGCCCAATCAGGGTGTGCGAAGTTGGTAGAGGCCTAACCCAACAGACACAGCTGTAAATTCTCTCAAAGGTGCCTCCACCAAGTATGAACTCAGGGAGGTGGACACTTATCCAACCCAAGATATTCTAGTTTTGTATTTTTAATTAATTTTCTGTAATTTGTTGGACTTGTTTTTTTACCTGGAAGTTTTGGATTACGATGTGCAAATAAAGGTTGAAAAAGTCTTATTTAATGCAATTTAATTCCAGGCTAAAAGGCAACAAAAGGTGAACATTTTGAAAGGGGATATAGACTTTCTATAGGCACTGTACATCATCATCATCATTCGCCATCCCATACATGCAACATACTTTCCCTCCATTATACGGAGATTGCCTCATCAGTGACTACAAACATGGTGATGGATGAAGACTGACTGAGAACATCGTAGATCCTTGCAGGCATCTGTCCTGTCCTGGCTCTGCATAACCAAGCTATCGGCGGTTCACATCACTGCCGCACCATCTCTCTCCGGTGCTCCCTTCCCCTGACTAGCCTCAAGTAGATTCCATGTTACATACTTGAATCCAATCGGGAATAGAAGAACTGATTTCAAGGAAAAGCTCTTTTTGTTCCTGCACTGAGTCATTGGGCCATAAATAACGAAGTGGACTGATGTGGCATTTGAGCTTAACTCGTTGGCGTGATTCAGGATTGGCTCAAGGTGAGCTCACATTGCAGGTCGGTCGTGGCAGGAAGAATCGGTTGAAGTGCGGAATGGCATTAACTTGTCAGACAAGTAACACACACCAGGATGTAAGATGACTTGCTTGTGTGATGCCCCAAGATGGACACTTTGGATATCAATCATCTCCATATTTACCCATGTAATTTTCCGAGAAGTCAATGTGGACTACAATCTCTTAATTTCCCAGATTTGTTTTTTTCATCAGATGGTGGAGCATGTCGTTTTGATATCTGATGTTAAACACATGGGGGTAGATGCTGCTGTTTGTTTTTCAAACTCTTGGAATATTTTCCAATCAGTTTATTTTACCTCTTCTTCAACTGTCACATGGACTGTAATTTTCTCCACAACACAACCCCTGGAATGCTTTTCATGTTCTTCTTTCGTGTTAACCCATCGATATCACAAGACATTTTGCATTTGTTCCTCCTGTTGGAAAACTGGTAACCTCTTGTCCCACCACTCTGAACATCATTATACATGCAAGTTTTTGTTTTTTTACTGACATCACAACCATCTTAAATTACAGTAGATCCTGAGCAATAGCTGGTGAGATCGCAAGTGCCTTGAAGAGTGTATCTAGATTGCTTTGGAGCTTGCAGACGTATGTGCCATGCATGATCTTTGGCATGAGGAACAACATCCCAGAACGGTTTGAGGATACAGAACTTTGAATATGAGATCTTTTATAAATTTTCATAAGCTATTTTTTGCCAAGATTTTGAACATTGTCAGTTCGAACCCTTTATTCTTCTTCACTTTTCTCGTGGGTACAGTGTCCCTTTTGCCTAGTTCCATTATGGTGTTATCTCCACACTTACATCTAAGCTGTCTAGCCTGGCTTTGAATATCGGCCCAGCTATAAACTGTCGCCCGGGGTTTCACTAGCAGGGTGAATCAGCAATGTGTGCACTGTCCTGCGGATGGACGTCAAGCAGGCGTCCCGTCTGCCGACATTAATTTATGGACGTTAAAGATGTCACGGTATCCTTTGCAAAGAGTCGGCGAGCAATCACCGGCACCCTGAACAAATTCAAAATTCCTGTCCTAACCTCGTGTTCCCCCTGTCCCAAGGGAACAACGTGCAAAAGAGTCAACCTCCCAAAGGGGTCGATATGCCAAGTACTAGTAGCAGTAGTATTCGTAGTAGTAGTTATCTTGCTTGATAATTCCACGATGTTTGTCATCATCACATCTGATGCAGAATCCGCACGTTTCTTTGTCTTAAAATCGATGATACTTTCATTAATTGGTGTTTGTGTCTCTTTCAGGCATTTTATTGTTTTCTGAGCATGGGTAACCAGATGATACTTTGTAGGGTTTTACCCTTTATCAGTCTCGATCAGAGCATTGCCACACTCGGTATCCAATACGTCTGGTATATTTCTCCTTGAGTTCCTTCATTAGTTGAAAATGAAAAACTTGAGTCTCACAGGATGAGGAACAACTTGAGTTCGTTTCAGTAGAAATTATGATTCGGTGACTGGTAAGTCATTCATCGGGAGAGTTATGTTCTCTGCCACGAGTCACATCTTTTTTTTTTATAGCATCCGATTGCCCAATCTTCTTCCACCATTTTTGCTTTCAACTTCTCTATTCCATGGTAAGCCTTGACCTCGGAGCATAATTTCCTTTTTCTCTTTCTATTAAATGTGATTTTGCAGTGCTGCAAGATCATGTGGCAGAGATGGGGGTAGATGGGGTTGTTGCTACTTGGGTTTCAATGTTCTTCATGTTTTTTTGTTTTTTTTTACCTGTTGGTGTGAATTAATCTTGTTCATATGCTACCAGCACCTTTCTCTTCGTTGTGTCCTTGCTGACCTAATTATTATTGGCACAAACCGCTGCCTCTGTCTTTTTCTTTCCTATGCCAACAATGTATCCCTTGCTTCTTGGTTTCTTATTTTTTTTTCTGTCCGAACAATGTTTTTCTCTTCCAGCCACAGACAAAATCATATCCCTGCGAAGAAAAACATACCAGTCAGTTAAATTACTTGAAGTATTCATGAGACTCATTTTGAAATTCACGAGTTGCACTAAAATTGGATGACATACAATGGAATTATATCGTTCTTCATCATCCCAGAATGCATCTATCTTCTTTTAGGCATGATCACTTCGCACATGATATAACTGAATACACGTATATGCAGTATATGCATCCTTTGTACCATTTGGATACTTCTCAGTATCTGCATCGTTTTGAAGCGAAAAAAAAGGAGGAATCCAATCATACATTCAATTGCAGTCATAAATGCAAATTAGACAGGTCCTCCATGGGACAGAGTGTTTTTTTATTGAAAGTGCAAATGATATTGAAGAAATTTTAATTAAAAAACGTATAAACTTCCACTTTAATTTGAAGTGATATCCAATATACGAGGTCCGTCTAAAAAGTAACGGGACTGAGCCTGCTGTGTGCTCCATTTACACAACTTGAATGAACGGGTTGCGTCACAGTCTTTCGCAACATTTCAGCAATATATATGATTGGTGATGGTTGACTGCACTCATTGTGTGATTTTTTGAAGCATGGAATAAGAGGATGGACAAGTGTGTGAGACTGGAGGGAAACTATTTTGAAGGGGACAAGCTGTGGTTTCAATATATTTTTTGGAATAAAATTTCTGTGAAGTAAGTCCCGTTACTTTTTAGATGGACCTCGTATTAAGAAGAAAGTTTGTTTGTTTGTTCGTTTATGCATTCGGACCCTGCAGGAACCGGAGCAATCAAACTTTGCATGGCCTTGTCTTTCATCCAGATGAAGGTCAAGGGCTATGTTTTGGATAAAAAATGACCTCAGATAAAACAAGATAATTGGCCTACAGGCCTCGATTGGGTCTTGTGCTAATACACTGCCTTGCTTCTTTTTTTTTTCTGTGAGCGATTGAGTACTATGTATTGTGAAGATTTTGTTTTGAGGTTGTAGTGAAGTGTTTTCAACAACACAAATTTAATTATTATCATGTGTACACATGCACCTGGTATTACAAAGATTGCTTTACACAGGTTTATTGTAACACTTCCGTGTTCAGGGCTTGGGCGAGTATGTTGCTTACACACTGCGTCAATCGAGTAATTATGTATTGTGAAGATCATATGTTGAGGTCATATGTATGCAAGCTAATAACAGAAACTGTGTATTCCCTTGGTACGTTTCTCCCTTATCTCGAATCCTCCCCATCTCTGTATCATGCGTCATTTGCTTTTTTAACTTTAAACTACTGTGTCACCAAGATCGGCACAATAAGATGCCTGCTGGAGCACTTCTGGTGGCCTCACTTATGCGAATAGAGATAGCTCTGGAAAGGGATATTTGGGGCGCATTGCACCTTTGGATTTATTATAACACCACCGTGCTCTTGCTCCCACACCTGAATCCTCCCATCGATTGCACAGAAATTACACGGGCCCAACCACCGATATTAATTACTCAATTTATTTGATTTTCTTTTCTTTTCCTTTGCATTCCCAGGTCACGAAAACGAACTTTGAGTGTAAGTTATCTGTCTTTGGGCTAACAAGATATTTTTGATTTTGACTTGGAGTCAATTTTCAAGGGAACACTTCCGTTAAATATCTTAACCTACCTTACTTGCATTATAAATACTCTCAAATGCCACCAAAAAAAGACCCCTGATGGATAGAAACAAATCGGATGCAAAGAGAATGTCGTCTGCAGGTCACTTGAGACTGCAGAGCAGACACAGGCTCAGGTTGAGGATCAATGTGTAAGACAAACAGCCTCCAGGTCAGCTGAGACTACAAAGCAGATCCAGGCTCAGGTTGAGGATCATGTGCAAGACGAGCAGCCTCCAGTGCAGCATGTTGGGAACCCTTAGAAGGTGAAGCATTTCGATACAAGTCCAAGCGCATTTTGCAACACCGAAGATTGGTAATTCATACAAAATCATAAAGCTAACATTCCCCAATTTGTCATGCAGGATATATTTAAATACATATTTCATTGAATTTCCCCAGGCATTGCCAGATACTTCAGCTGGTATAACATAAATCAAAGAAAATTAAACTCCTAAAAGAACATGCCCACCATGTTACTTTATTGAGAAACAGACATCGAAAGTAGTGGGACAAGGTTTTGGCACTTTGCTGAAGAATGACCCGGATGCACAACAGCATGAACAGTGGAGTTGTAGGTGAAAGAGGGACAGTGTCTTAGCAGATGAAGTTAAGCTAAGAGCTAGAGATGGGAGAGACCAGCAAGAGGCAGTGGGCAGCAGTTGTGAAATGCTGGAGGGAAGATCTCAAGATAACAGACTAAGTAAGATAGTTCCACAGGCCACATTAGAGGAGAATTAATACATTGATGTGAATTTTAAGTTTAGACCTCACTAAGGGAACAAGAAACAGATTCCACAAAACCATGAATATGTTGTTTGGGAGTGTTCATTTCAGCTTTGGATTTGCTGTCTTAATACTTTTGATATTATAGTGTGAAAAGATAATCATCATCATGTACCATGCTCTGTGCAGAGCGTCGGTTCTGATGAAGCAGTTTCAAGAAAGAAAATGGTAGTGCATTTCAGTAATGATACAATTTAATGTGGTACTGTTTAGGCCAGTCTTGTCATTATAATCCTTCCTCTGTACAAGCAGAACTTTGTGCTTGGGAAATACGAATCAAATAATTTGCTTTGTTAAAGGACAAAACACACCGGTGAGTCAGCTTGGTGATATGGCTGAGCAAATTTGAGGTGAGCGTGGGGAAAGAAAGCTCCATGGAAGTAGTAAATCAGGCTCTTGGGAACTACCGATTTATCATTTTGTTGGCTAAGGCCATGTACAATTATACTGTGCTCGCTTCGCATGGGCTGTTCAGCACGGATGAGCCCTGGTGCTTCTGAAAGGAAGTAAAAAGAAGTGATCCTTATAAAGCACAGATTGCCAACATTCCTGGTTATAAATTTAACAAATTGTGCTTAGTGTGGTTTTTTTGTTGTTTTTTTTTGTCCTCTCTCATATGTAGGTTCAAAAGTGCATGTTTTTTTTTGTGTTGATGATTCAATTACATGTACATTCAAATTGCATGTTCATACTTAGTCTTGCATGAAGTATAGTCTTGCTGATATGTGTTCTAGAATGACTGGTTGATTCTGCAAACTTTTTATTCTTGAGTGTACAGCATACACTGCCTCTTTAAATGGTGGATGTGTGATAATGCCCCGTAGAGATTTTTGACTCTCGCTCTTGTCCTTGCCACTTTGGCCTCTCTCTCTCTCTCATTCCCCCTCTCTCGTCTCTCCCTCTCCTTCTTCCTTTGTGCAATGCAGTGCCATAAAAATGATGAAGGCAAGCAGTTCTCTACATCTGCTTTTCAGCCAGCACAAGGCTTTACCTCAGCAACGGAAGTAAAGGTCAATATCCAGGAAGTTAAGGTCAGAGTCAACATGTGAACACATGATCGCCTCTCAACTGTGCCAAAAATTATAGCTAAATTGAGGCACTTTCCTGCAGGGTTTTCATTTGAGGATAGAAAGTATTTTATCCTCAAAGTGAATATCAAATGTTTTGCCGTTTCATTTGTGAACGGTCATAAGCTAGTGTCCCTGCAATTAAGACCGATAACATTCACTTTCTCTGTGCGTTCATGCATATGTGCAGAAAGCAATTCCTGCACTAAAGTCACATCGACTATTCTGTCCTATCTTCGTGAAACCTTATTTTTCCCAAAGTTTTTTTTCAGATTAAACATAAAATATATAATTTCTTTCCACTGAAGAAACAAAGTTTCTAAACTGCTCAGATGATGAGACGATAGTTCATGAAGTTTATTTCTAGATGTCAAAAGCTGTGCCCTTGTCTGCTTCACACAGCGCTACCTTGACATTCATGCTGCTCTCTAAAGCTTTCCCATCGTTGGGTGCATTATACCTCCCGCCCTTTCCCTGGAACTGCATGTTCCCTTCAGATTATGTGCTCATTTCATCCATGTACTACATCAGCACGCCTCACCTTGCTGATGCTCAGAAACTGAAGCTTTTACATTACATTTTTTATTGTTCATGTTTTTATTTTGAAGATCATTTTGGGAAAACTCTGGACATAAAATCCGAAATTATTTGTCCATCTTGGAGGCTTTTGAGTAAATTTACACCAAAAGAGTGTGTTTAACTTGCTATACTGTAAGCTTGTTTTTCTTGATTTGGAATAACTGTCACATACTAGTGTTGACTTATGGGTCCCATGGTGGCCTTATTGGTGAGTACACTGGACTGTCATAGCAGATGTTGTGGGTTCATATTTGGTTGAAGGCAACAGTATTTGGGATTTGGATTCTGTAAGCTTCTGCAACATGAGCTAGCCTCAGGAAAATAATTTAGTTGTTATCACTGTTCATTTAAAAACCAACTTTGCTCAATATTGGCCTTCGGCGAGGAGGTAATCTGTTTGTCCCACCTGGTATTGTCGACAAGTGATGCCACTCCACATTGACGTGTGGGTGCGTGACCTATTGCCCTCAAGACAATTTATGACTGGTGTTAAAATGTTGTCTATCAAAAGGCAGCACTATCTCCCAAATGCCCCTTATCAAATAGAAAAAAAATTACTTCCTTACTTCGACTTTTAATTATCATTGTTCAGGAACTGTCAATCTTGATATGCAACCTTCTGCCCTCACATTCATTACATTCTAGTATTCTTCAGAAGCCTGATTTAAAACTCGAATTTTTCCCCATTAATTAATAGACTGCTTAACTAATTCAATATTATGTATGCTGATGATGCGAAAATCCTAAACTCGATCATTTGTGAAAACCCCAAATAGATATTTCTACATGCTGGACAAGACATTCGGGGTAGGCTGGACAAGAAATTTCTTTGATTTGTTATCGAACTGAAAGGTTTTTCAATCAATTTTTAATCTGATGATTCTCAGGGACTGCCAGCAGTATTGTTCTAGAAATAAAACATTGATAAAAACGTTTTAAACTGATGCAACTGATTGTAATTACCCCACACACACGAAGCTAAAAGCACGGTTGAGCAATTGGTTCATGTCCGTCAGTCTGTCTGTAAACATCAGTTTATGATCGAGGAGCACTCCATTTAAATTGAACATTATATTTTTAGCACAAATTGCAACTTGAATAGAAAGACAAGCCTGCCATTTAACAGTAGTTTGTCTCTGAATTTGTCCCATTCGTGCAAGAGCAGAGAGGAGTGAGAGAATTTTTTTTTCTCTGTCTGTCTGCCTGGCAGTCAAACAAAATTGAAAGTAATTTCAAACAGGAAACTTACTGTTTTTAAGGACGTTATAAAGAACACAACCAACAGGCACGAATAACTAGTGTAATGTGTTAGATAGGGTGGTGTAATCTATGCAGTGAAAACGGTGGTAAAATTCCGGAATTAATTTATTTGTACAATTTTTACAATCTTAAACACTGCAGAACACAAATCACCTTTTTGTCACTTTCAAAATCCTTCCGTTTAGCAGTACTTGGACATGTTAAGTAGGGTGGTATACAACAGTGATGTATAAGACAGCTTCAACAGCGCTGAACTTCCAAAAAAAATTATACAAAAAAATTTAATCTTTAAAATCATTATTTTATTTAAATTGAAGAACATACCTGAACACTGCATGGGGTAATGTGTTCTATGAACACTCTAGTTTCAGCTGTTGTTCACACAATTGAGCAATTGTTCCCCAAGGCTGATCAAATGACTACAATGCACAGAAACTAACAGAAACAGCTTTTCTCATGGGTTTGAGCTTTGTCATACACAGCTTCTTCCAGCATCATAATGAGATTAAAAAAAAATCTAGTTCTTAATCTGTGATGCTATAGAGATGCTTGAATATTTTTGTTTGTTTGTTTTTTGGCTTCCTCTATGCATTGCCTGTTACTTGGTGTGCAGCAATTCACTGTCTCAGGCATCTCAGGGGCCTGGCTCATCCATTGGGACCAATGTTCCTTTTGCTTATGTTTGCTAATCATTGAATGTTTTCAAAGATTGCTGTTACACGAGTTGTAAAATTAAACAGCTACAAGTTACACAAGTTGTTGGAAGGAAGACAATGAGCATCACTCATTTTGGCAATAATGTAATTTCTGTCAATTGCCATCTTTAATATTTCTGGAAGAGATATATTTCCTCAAAAAGAAAACATGCAGTAATGTTTCAGGTTAAAGATGCATCTGGTCTATTGCAAGTGATTATGGAGATCGCAGTGTGTGTGGAATTGTCGAGGTGTTTATTGTGTTGCAAGTGACAGGTGACTTTCTGCAGGTGTGCTTCACAGCTGAGGATGGTTTACCTTTGGCCACACTGCTGCTTGCGGTTCATCCTCAACCATATACCGTCAACAAGGCATTCCACTTTTTTCATCCTGAGCTCAGCTTCCTCAAGAAAAGCATCCACATTCCACCGTTGAGCACCTTTCACGGTCAGCAGAGCACGTCTTTGTGGAAAGGAAAGGGTAACATGAAAAGTGGGAAAGGGAGGTTGGGTGGAGTATAGTATTTAGCATGCTATTGTATGTCTTCCAAGAATGATGTTTTTATTTTTTTTTTACAGAGTGGTGGATGACTGATGGGAAATATTCTAAAGATAATCTGGAGTTTGAAAATTTTTAATTCAATTATCATATTCTCATGAATCCCAAGGTCCACTCTGCAGAGGAAGTTCGTCATTGATGGGCTTATAAGTAAAAAGACAATTTGATACTGAATGGAATACTCAAAGATCAATCAGTGACGATGAGAGAAGAGCGGGATGCAATCAGTTGTACATTTTTTTAAATCGGTGCTGAATAACACCAAGCAGGTAGACTCAGCCTGTCATCCTTCCGAGGTTGACAAAATGAGTACCAGCTTACTGGAAACGGGCAACTGCATCAACAGTTCAGCCACGCTCCCGGCAATGATGCAACCAGAAGCCACAGGCTGCATACTAAGAAATACAATTAATCATTTTGTTACTTATTTCTCTTTATGCTATTATTTTTTTTTCATATGGACATGCACTGCCCTCTCCTGGATTCTCCCAAAGATGGTTGTTCACAGACAGTGTTGATTGTTCACTCTCAGAAACAGCTTTACACCTTGACGAGGTTACCACAGGGAATCTTTTTTTTAACATTCAAGAAAGGGTCACATTCTTCATTTGGTGTTTTACTGTTCTCGATGTATTTATTATTAGCCTCGCTCAAAAGGGAGAATCTATTGTGTGTGTGTGTGTGTGTGTGTGTGTGTGTGTGTGTGTGTGTGTGTGCACGCGCGCATGCGCGCGCCTCCTTGTCCACATTCAGATGAGCTTTAATGCAATGCTCTCAGGTAGCCTACCTCAATAGGTAACCACTGGTGTGTGAAGGGGTCACTGAGACAAATACTCCATGAAAAGGCTGTGTGTGTATTGTTAAATGTTCGATCGCCCTATATTTTTGACAATTTCATGATAGTGTTTTCACAACTCACTTTGCACAAGATGTTAATTTGTTTACCAAGATTCTGACACATTAATGGACACCTTTAAGAGTGATAATTAGTGTTCTTTTGGGTCAAGTGATGGAGAGTGTGCTAATCATACTGAGGCAATGTTCCACCATCAATTAACAAAAGATCCCTCAAACACCAAGGGAATTGAATGCTTATCTTTGCTCGGCTGTGGCTTGAATAATGTACTTTTTATCTATGGCTTCCTTTTCATCAGGCTGAAAACAAGTTTTGTCGCTAAATGTGTATGCTGTCGGTAAGATGGAGATTCAAATTCTTTATCTTCAAATTCTAATATCCTATGTATTTAATAATTCCCCCAGGGCAGCCAAATGCAAACACACAAGGACATGATCTGCAGGTGCGATGCAGTGACCCAAACATCATCTGTGACTATTGCATTCAGTAAGTTGAGATTCATGAAAGATAATGGGTATCAAATCAGGCGTGTGTGTGTGTGTGTGTGTGTGTGTGTGTGTGTGTGTGTGTGTGTGTGTGTGTGTGTGTTTTGTGTGTGTGTGTGTGTTGTTTCTCATTACAAGGGCCCTGCTCTCATAGAAAATAAAACTCATCTCGTTGGAAAGCTAATAATCGATTTACTTGGTTTTGTTTGTCCATTTAATCATAAAGATGCATGTTTAAAAGCCCTCTTTCTGGGATTAAGGAGAGAAGAAGGAGTGGAAATGGGAGCTTGATGCAGCGGTTCGAACAGTAACATTTATTATTCTACATCAGGAACCATTTACAAGGACATGGAAGGAGCACACACAATTATATACAGTAGTACTTCTTAAAGCAATATAAAAAAATAGTCTTTTACTTGGTCCCACTTCAAGTCACATGGCATTCCTGACTTGGACATGCATTGCTGCTTCTTCATAGCTGGACTGACAGCCTTCACAGACAAACCATTCCAGGATTGTAGCAGTTGAAAGAAAATGCCACCACCATTTTCTCAGAGCAATGTGGGATGGGAACCTAATGCTTCCTGTGAACACCACTCATATCCTGGAAGTGAATACAGAAAAATGAAATCTTGAATGCATGGCAAAGAAAATCTGTATGTCCCAGAGCAAGGATTTGGAGGGTTCACTTATATGGCTATAAAATATGGTAGAGCTTCCATGTCAGCCTGCACTGTTACCCTCCACCCCACCCACCTCCCTTCTCAGTTAAGTCAGCATTGGAAGCCAGAAGCATCTTGATGACAATAAAATGGTGCAAGTGTATAGCCAGCTTCACCATACTTGGCAGTGAATAAACCCTTGACTCTGCCATCATGAAAGTAACTGAGGGGGAAGAAACCATGATCTCCCTCTGACGCAAGTAGATGAAAGCACCATTCAATCTGATGAAATTGTTGACATGAGTTTATTCACAATCAAGTCATTACTCTCCATCTCACACACCGTGGCCTTCCTTGAAGGTTGCCACAGCCAGGTATTTCTCCAACCCATGGTTGGTCAGCAGCTAGTTGGATAGAAACACAGGACTGTCAGAATGCTGTTGTTACTGAATCCACAGACCAAGCTCACTGTCGTCACAATAACGAAGGAAAAACCCAAAAATATATTCCAAAAAAATCAAACGACAGAGTTGCTGATGTGAACTGTCACATGCAATCACCCACTCCTCCCTCCTTTCCCCATCCGTGTTCTCTATATTTTATATACCAACTTCCCACATACATGACATCATTCTACAAAAATACTGTTAATGCATAAACAGAAAAAGTGGACGTATTTAAACTTTAATTGGATAGGTACCTGGAAGTACTGGGGATTAAGAGGTATATGAGTGTTGGCAAGATTGCACAGTCTTGATGGGCCGAATGGCCTTCTCCTGTATTGAAGTTTCTTCTTTGATTATTGTGTGATTCTTTGCTAATTTTTAATTCAAGAATGTGACTTTTATACACAGTAAAATGGCTGGCTTTGCTGATTGTCACGGTATCTGGCCGAGGTTATCTGTTTTAAATGCATTGTCCTTGTGTTCCCACTGGAGGGGCAGGAGCTTTCAGACGTGTTCCTGAAAGTTTCCACGGGCCAGTCACCCCAAGTGAAAAAGTTTTTTCTCCTGCTATACACGTGAGCAGCACATTTTGTCCTAATTACGAGTTCCTTTATTAACTTAACCATTCCTGTAACTTGTAATGTGTATGGCACTCTTTTTATTACTGTCCAACAGAGAGTGTGCACTTGCAGAGGGAGTGCACTTGCCTTTGAGCTGCTTGGTCTGGGTTTGATTCCTGACCTGACTATAAACTGTTGAATTAGTGCTTTACTTGCAGTGCATGACATCACAATGTCTGCCTTCCTTCAAATGGATGTTAAAATAGGTTCCCCTTGTGCTAAAATGAATTGTATGTGAAAGATTGCACGGTGTCCCTTTGTGAAGATTAGGCAAGTTATTGCTGTCAAACTGAACAAATTACTGGCTAAATCAGCTGTGCTCAAGCATCAGGTCTGGCCAGCTGGTTTGTGAAAGACTTGGGCAAAAACCTTGCCCCACAAGAAGGTGGGAGTCATTGGGGCCTTTGAAGAAGTAAAAGTGAATTGTTCTTATTCCCAATCCATAAGTTTTAGGTCATCATAAAATATTAAATGACACATTTAATTACTTTCCTTGTATGTAATTTTTATCCTTGGCAAGTAGCATAAGTGTCAAAATTGTCATGTATTTTGTACGGGAAATGAAAAAGTGCATTGATTTGTGGCTTCTCAATGTACATGACTGTCTTTTCTTTACGTGTGTTTTGTTCAATGATCTTCCATTGTCTACACCTCCACCCACCCCCCGCCCCCCCCCCAACTTCTTCCCTGTCACAGACATCACCCCCTACCTTCAACCTAAGATCCTATCCTTGCCTCTTCCATAATAGTGGGGACCTTTAATATTTGAGGTCTTCGTTCAGATATCACTGATCACCTGTACGCAAATGTCAAGCAGTCCAAGCAAACACCCAGGGTGAGTATGGAGTGTAGAGCAAGCACTGCTGCGGTTGGTGCGCCAAGGCCTTGCAAACAGAAGGAGCTGCCGGCTCAAGACCCGGTACCGTGTGTTCCCACACATCAACTCAAGACAAAGCGCATCCCGCTCCAGCGCCCGTATCACTTTGTTCATCCCAATGGCGAGATCACTTGGAGCACTACTTGAGCTCCACCTTCTCAGATGCTCTTCCTCTTAGGCCTCAGTGGTCGTCCTCTTGTCCTCCTGCAACCACACTCGATTCTGCCATTCTCATGGGTCGACCTGGTTCCAACGCAGTGGTCAGGGCCACGTTCAACACATCGGTCATAGCCTCGGCGATAGACTTGGAGAGGTTCGGGCTATGTGGCTTCAAACGGCTCATCAAGTGACCAGCCACCCTGCATGCTACGTCTTCAAGAGGAGGCCATGTCAAAGTGTCTCCCATGTGGTGACGATGGAACAAACCCTGACGTGACGTGCCCGTGATGTCACTGATGTTGCCATCACCATTGACGTTTTGTTGTGTACCTGCATTCTATTCCAAGCAGATGTTTCCACATCATAATATATCTCGTAAAAAAAATTCCTCCCTTATTTTTGTTCTCCACTTATCTTATATCATGTTCCATACCACAATTTATCATTTCTTTTTTACCTGCCGTATTTTTTTTCTTCTCATCCCCAAATAGCTACATTCTCATAGCTTCTCTTATTGAATCATGTTCAGATTATTTCATTGTGTGTGATATACATCATCATGCACTTCATTCATCTTAAATGTATTTATAAGCTGTTATAATTTTTGTGACATATTTATCTCATAATCCAACATAATGTCCGGCTATTCCTGACCTACACAATTCGCTTGTTGCACTCTCATTAACTTTACCTTTTTTAATCTGAAAAGCCAACAGTCATGTTTCACGTTGCAAGGGATCCTAAACGAGTCAACTTTTTGAAAATTCTTCATTGCCTTAAAAATGTGCTTTACAAACCCAAAACACTCCTGCAATACTTCAAATTCAACGAACCCTCAAAAATCCTGATAGTTTCTTTAATTTCACTCTTAACAACCCGAAAACATTCAATCTGTTTATAATTTCGAATGTAACAATTCACTTCCGGTTCCGGGTTTGGAGCGACGAGAGGTCTCCTTGGGGGCTCCCTGCTGACGTTCTCAAGTAAGTTCCCGGTCGTTATTTGTCCCGTTTTAACTGTTAAATTTTCTCACCTACATGTTACTGTGTGTTCTAGTTCGGTTTTGTTTCAAAAATCGTGCTATTTTGTGAGTTTTTTGTCGACGTTCTTACCGGGTGTTTGAGGCCTAGGCCTTGGCCTCGGCTTGAGGCCTACCGTTCCCCTCGGTGTTCCATCGTTTTTTTTGTTTTGTTTTGTTTTTTTTCTCCCCATTACTTCAATTTCCATCCTCCCCACTTTCCTAAATGTCCCCCATTCTCCCAACTAATCTCTCTATTTCTTATCTCCAAAAAAATAAAAAAAAACAACAACACGCGAACCTTCCTCCGATTCTGCTTCTTCTTCTTCCTCTTATCTTCCTCCTCGTCTTCTTCCTCGATTTTTTTCTGCAACACTTCCATGACCTAATCTGTTGAAAACTCTCTCAAACATTAATAATACAACAAAAACGATCTTATAATGCTTCATCTTCCTCTCTCAAACATGTGGTACTCTTTACTGTTTCATAATGCACTACTCTTCTGCTATTTTAACAGACTGCTCTCATTTTGACCTTTCCTTCATACCTTGCCTAAAAAATCCAACTGTTAAGCGTTTCTTCTCTCCATTCTCTGAATTCGCCTTCATTGCATCCTTCAAGAATTGTGTTAAATCGCATCTATGACCTAAAACTTTTAAAAACCACAGTTTGCTATGAATGTTCGCTTTCCATCAACCATTCTTTTTTTCCAACTTCAGTGCCAACTCACCCCCTCACCCCTCACTCTCAAAGCAACCATCCCACTCTTCTCCCTCCAAGCCTCCTCTCACCTCTCTCAAAAATCCCCCCTCACCTTCTCCCACCTTTCATCCCCCTCACTCATCCTTCTCAAAGTTGCCCCCCCCTCTCATCCACCAAGCTGCCTCCCTCCACTGCCCTCTCACCTCCATCTCTTCACTCCACCTCCTCAAATCCTCAACTGCCTTCTTCCCCTCTCTTTTGTCCCCCTTCCCCCAGCACACAGAGCCTTTTCTCCTCCTCATTCGTCCCCTCCCGAGCTATTCTGCAATCCCCCACACTCTTTCAACAACCCTCCTTACCTCCCCCCTCGTCCCTTGTCCTACCCTCCCCTCCCCCCACCCCTGCACCCAAAGCCTCCTCCCTACCGCTTCATTAAAAGTGTGGACCTCAAATATCCGGGGCCTTCGCTCAAACCTTTCACATCTTTCCATACAGCTGCCACTGACAAACCAGACATAATCTGCCTAACAGAAACTTTCCTCTCCAAGACGTGTCTGACTCCCAAGTATCTCTCCCGTTTACTCCTCCTCCGGTATGACAGACCTGAGCCTCGTCCTGGTGGAGGTGTTGCTCTCTTCATCAAAGACTCTATTCCTCACTCTCCATGCACTGCTCTCACTCCCCCACACCCCCAGGAATACCTCTGGCGGCTTCCCTCCACTCCCACCTCGTGTTTATATGTGTACTGTACCGTCCACCTAACAGTGATGACTCCATCTACACCTCACTATCGAAAACATGGACCATCTTCTATCTTCTCATCCAAACTCTCTCTTCCTCTTATGTGGCGACTTCAATTGTCATCATGCCAGTTGGCTAGGTGTGGGTACTCTCTCGCCTGTCATGGCACCTCAGCAAAAGCTTTCTGCGACTCATTGGGACTGACTCAATCGGCCAACTTCCCGACCCGGATCTCAACAATGGTGCTCCATCTCTTCTGGATCTGATTTTGACAAATTTCCCTGACAATATCTGCTGCTCTTCTTCCGCTCCAATCGGTTCTTCTGACCACGTCCTTGTCAAAGTGGACATCACTCTGGCTGTACATCAGAGAAACACCTCACCGCCGTCGAGTCTGGCATTTCACTCAAGCCGACTGGCAGGCGTCTCCAAGCAGCCATCAAACTTACAGACTGGTCTCCTATCACTACTTTCTCAACATCAACTCATCCTGGGAATTCTTTCAAAGAAACTTGCTCTCCCTCATGCACAGATTTATCCCCTCTTGTGTTCAGTTGTCCTACCCTTCCTCCGCCCTTGGTTTACTGAAGCTTGTGGCGAGGCAGTTGTCCTGAAACAACTTGCCTTTGCCTCATGGAAAGCAACCCAACTGAGGGCAATCTCAGTTCCTTCCACAAAGCTCGGAACAAGTGTGTATCTCCTCAGGAGAGCCAGAAAACAACATCTTTCTCATCTCAAGTCTGAACTCTCAAACCTCTCTCCTCCTAAAAATCCTGGTGGCGTTTATTCAAATCTGTTTCTGGTGTATGTTCCCTCCATCCCTCCTTACCTCAAATGGCCGCACTGCTGATACCGCACGTGATAAAGCTGAATGCCTAAACTCGGTGTTTGCAGCTAAATCTTGTGTCCTAAACCCATCACTTTCTCTACCCACCTTACCCAGTCGCACCCAACTGTCCCTGGACTCTGTGTCCTTTTCTCCTAACAAGGTGGAGAGTTTGCTTTCTAACCTCGACTCAGATTCTGCAACCGGTCCAGACGGCATCAGCCCACGTGTCCTCAAAGCCTGCTCTTCTGCTCTTGCTCACCCTCTCTCTGTTCTATTCACCCTCTCATTTGCTCAAGGTCATCTGCCATCTGCTGGAAATCTGCTAACATCACTGCCCTGCATAAAAAGGTGCAAAAACAGATCCCTGCAACTACAGACCAATCAGCCTTCTCCCAATCATCAGCAAGGTTATGGAATCCATCATCGCTTCAGACATGAAATCCTTCCTCTTCTCCAATGGCTTGATTTCGATCATCAATTTGGTTTCAGACCAGGTCACTCTACCCTGGATATGCTGCTTCTGCTCTCCCATCAATGGATGGAGGTCCTCAATGCCAGACAGGAAATCCGAGCCTATCCCTGGACATATCACGTGCTTTTGACACAGTCTGGCACCCTGCCCTACTCACCAAACTCTCTTCCCATGGTATCCAAGGCCATCTCCACTCATGCTCGCAGACTTCCTCTCCTGTCGCAGTCAACGTGTGGCCCTAAATGGAGTTCTTTCATCCCCTCTTCCTGTCCAGGCTGGAGTTCCTCAAGGTAGCGTTCTGGGCCCTGTTATTTTCTGGTTTTCATCTATGATCTCTCCGACTCTCTGGAAAATCCTCTACATCTCTTTGCTGATGACTCCACCCTCTGCCGTACCATCTGTCATCCCTCAGACCGGCAAGCAGCAGCTTCTTCGCTCACTGCAGATCTGGATAAAATCACAAACTGGTCCAACACGTGGAACATGTCTTTCAATCCAGACAAATCTCACACTCTCACTATGTTCTTTTGAAAGGACCGTTTAGAAAACCCCCCCATCCACTTTCTCAACAATCCTCTGGAAGAAGTCTTTTCTTTCAAGCTTCTGGGTCTCACTATCTGCCATGACCTTTCCTGGGAAAGTCACATGTCCAACCTCGCCTCAAAGCCAGTCGCCGACTGGGAATCCTCCATCGTGCAAAGTCCTTCCTGCCCTCTTGAGCTCCTGACCACTTACAAAGCTTTTGTCCGTAGCCGGATGGAGTACTGCTCTCCCCTCTGGGCTGGTGCTCCTGCCTCCCACCTTTCTCGGCTTCACGCTGTCGAAACCAGGGCATTTAGGAATCATCGGCATCTCCCGCAATGAAGCTGAGTCTTTGGGCCTCTCACTCAATCACCGCAGGTTGGTCGGTGGTCTTCTCTGTGTCTACCGTCTCCTCTCCAGCCTTGCCCCCTGCTCTCTCTGCGATTTGTCCCCACCACATTTCCACAGGGCGCTAAGGTCCGCCAACAACCCCTTCTGGTAAAACTACAAATCACAAATCACTGCTCACCTTCACTCTTTCATTCCTCTTGTTTCCGCTTTGAATAAACTCCCTCACTCTATTCTTTCCCATTCTTCCCTCCAGGCTTTCAAAACAGCTGTTCACCACCACCTCTTATCATCCCCATCCAAATCCCCATCTTTTTCTACCCCCGATAATCCACCCAAGCCCACTTCCTTCAATTCCTGCTTTCCTTCCTGAAAGTCCCTGTAATGTCCATCTCTCTTCCCCATGTTCCCCTCCCATCCCCATCCCTCTCCCTCCCACAGATCTCCTAATGTGTCTGTTCCCACACTGTTTTGTCCCTCCCACTCCCGCCCTCTTGTCTCATGCCCCTTGCTGTGCGTTGTGTGTTAGCTTCATACGAGCCTTGACAAGGTATACAAAAAAAATATAAAAACCAAAACATTTCTCTACGTCTGAAAGCTATATGGTGAGGGTTTCATCCCAAGCCATAAGAGCTACTAGTCTAATCAATGGAACGTCTTTTTAATCCTGATAAATCTGTCTAACCCTGTCATCCAATTGGATCTTCAAAGAAACCCACCTTGGGAGTCCACTCTCTTGGGGGGGGGGGAGGCCACTATCCACTTCATACTGATTATTTTTGTCCTGTTCTTTGTTTTTACATTTTTGCTCATACTGTGCATTGATTTTCTTGCACCATAATGTCGTGGCATTTATTTATTGACACAAATTATTGTTGATGTCTCCAGATAAAATCTGTACCTTTTTGATTAATTTTAATGCAATCGCTTTTCTCGTTTTGCTTTATGGGGAAAAGTTCCACCAGCAACGTTCCTAATTCTTGCCTTCTCTGAACAGTGACCGCTGGTTGTCCCGTCCGTGGATGTGCTGGCAGCTGCAAGTGCATGCCATGCAGCGCATTGACATCTCCTGCGTTCTGGGGCAAGCTAGTCGTGTGCCCCAGGTACTGCATGGGATGCGATCAACTCGCCAACTACACTGCTACGTCTCACACCCGAATATATTACAGGTATTATTACGGCACTTACAGATCAACCAGCTATCATTGCTAAGCAGCTCTTGACATAAAACCTCTGTGATCTTGTTACAATCAACTTGCATATTCTTTACTTACGACACCAATTTTTTCGTGCGAACAAAATTCGAGTCACACAGCCGTTTGTCAAACAGTCGTATCCCCAGTAATTTGAATCTTTAGCACCTAACAGGCTCACAGCACCAGAGACCATTGGAGACCACCTGCCGCTATTTCAAAATTCGAAAGTTTGTTTTGATCACCATTTCTTCCATGAAAATCCATTTCACTGCCTATAATCAATCTTGCATATTGTTAAAATTTAAAATTAAGTGTGGGGAGGTGGAGGGACTTGTTTGCAAGAGACAAGATGGAGAGGAAAAAATGCAGGTTAGCTAGGTGAGATGTTTCAGGCTTTCTATTGGAAGGAAGGTCAGGAAGAATGGAATAACTGTTTGTTCTGAATGAGTTGGCACAGCAGGTGTGATTGTCAGGGTGAGTGAGAAACTGATGTCTGTAAAGCTGATTGTTGAGCGGGGGGGGGGGGGGGTTGTGAAAGCCATTTCAGGGTAATGTTCCTCAAGTGGGATACCAAGATTGGGAAAAGAGGAGTTGTGGAATAGTGTAGAGGTGTTGTTGAAAGGTTTTCCAGAGTGGGAAGGGGTAGATTTTGAAGGTGAATTGAATGGACATGCAGGTCGTAAAATAGGTGGATATCAATCACGTTATGGTTGGAAAGGCTATGGACCAGAAATGAAAGAGGAAAGCAGCGAAGGATTTGGAATTATTTGAGCAAACTGGGGTTTTTGTAAGAAGAACATATGATCATTTTCAAAAAGTGGACCTTGCAGGAGCCTGCGAGATTATTTCCTCATGAGGCAGAATGATAGATGTTGAATCCTGTGTTACTAGGTGATTCTAGAGGAGACTGTGATGAGCCAACATAGGTTATTGGTTTGAGATTGGAACCTGGTCAAGAATCTGAGACATCAGAAAGGGAAAAGGAGGGAGAACATCAGGGTGTGGTAGATGGGGTGCCAATGTAATCAGATTCAAATAATAGGTTTATAGGAGTAAGGAGATGACAGGCTCGAGTAGAGGGAGTGGAGGGGAAGTGGAGGAGCATGAACGGGGGCCTTGTTGGAGGCAGCAGCTAAGATGTGTGGTAAAACTAAAGGAGGACCCAAAGTTAGTAATGTTGGTGCAACGTTTAGGTTCAGTCAGCAGACAGACAGAGGAAATAGGCTTTTTAATGAATGGCAGGCTAACTGGCTGGAGGATAGCGGGAGAAGGTAAGAGGAGGCAAAAGTGGAGAGAAAAGAATGCTGAAAGAAAGACGAGACAGGAGGTGTGGAGACGGTGATATGAAAAGTTGGACATGGAAATGAGTGAAAAGTTTACTTTTGAGGTGACTACCACCAGGAAAAGGGCTAAAAGCTATATTGGGGATATTAAGGTGATAAAACACAGTACTTAAAGAGGACAATAACAATGTTAGGAGATTTAATATTTTGAGGAGCTGCTAAATGTGGAGAATGGGAGGGATGTATAAGGAAAGGTCAGAAAGTTACAAGGGCCTGAAAGAGGCATTCCTTTTCCCAGAGTTGCCACAACCTCCCAATCTAAGATAGGGAAAACTCGTGAAATATTAAGGTTGGTGTGGAGATGATGAAGATATTGGGGTACAGAGGAGTGGATTGGCTTTGGCAGTTGTTGGTTATGGTGTAGGAGGAGGAAAGGATACCAAAGGATTGGCAGCCTGAGAGTCACTTAGTGGCTTCCTACAGGAATAAAGTAGTGTGTGCTATGGAGTGTGGGAATTACATGGGGTATCGATGTAACAGCCAACAAAAAGGAGGCACGAGGGATCTACATCACAGGGTGTATCCCTGCGACCACTTGTGCAAAGGAAGGAGACACTGCTGTTGTAGCAGGAACATTAGCTCCTGGCTCAGAAATATTAACAGAATGTGAGAGAGATATTTTAGGGCATTTATTGGTGGCAGTAAGTCCTCCGTTTAAAAAAAATAAAAAAAAAACCTATTTGGTTCAACATTAGTAGCATCAGCAGCTACAGGTGGTTTGTTATCCGAGGAATCTTGATTTATTTACACTTTGGTTTGGGGCAGGACTTTTTCAAATGGCCAAATTTACCACAACCACAACACACTCAGGTCAACGTTGTGGCACACCCTGTATTTGTATCTCTTTCTATACTCTATGCAATAAAAAAACTGAACATGTACTGTATGTAGAATTCATAATATAATTGTTGAAGGACTCTTCCAGCATTCATTCCAAGTGCCTTTTTGGCACGAGGGGTGTGCAGAACACCTGATTGAAATTTTCTACGCATCGTAATTGTCATGCAATAATAGTTCAGCATGTGCAATGCATGTACCCTTAAGTTTTTAGAGGTGGCATGAGAAATTCTGAGCAAATTTGAAATGATCTTTGAGACACCAGCATATGTATCATCCAAAAAACACATTGATTACATTCTTTAACAATCCATAACAGTGCTACACCTTCAAGAAAATGAGAGCAATCAAATCATTGGACACCTTCATGCAGGGCCTTCCATTAGCCATGTTTCAAGGTGAAGATATGTGAGGAGAGGAACTGTTTATCACCTTAGAAGATGTTATCAAGCCACTGGATCAACAAGAGATATGCCAAGAAGTGGACGTGCCAGGATAATGACTCCCGCTCAGGACCAATATATTTGCATGACCCATCTATGCAATCTGTTTCAAACTGCCCAGAATACTGCAAACACACTTCCTGGACCTCACAGTGTAAGTGTCAACACCATCTTGAAGCATCTCTGTGATACAGGGATCTGTGCTCATTGTCCTGTACAGCAGCCAAGACTTGCACCGATGGTAGTCAAATCGGCATGTCTGATGGACACAGAGGCATTGGGCAAGTGTTGTGTTCAGTGACAAATTCAGGTTTCTTCTTGAAAGGCATGACGGCCATGCACGGTCGACAGAAAACGCAATGAATGATGTGCCACAGTCTGTGTGCAGGTTGCCGCAAATTTTGGACGTGGAAGTGTTGTCATAATGTGCGCTGGTATTGAAGAAGAGGGTGTGAGATGGAGGGAACATGTGAACAGAAAGGTTAAAGTCCAACATTTTTAACACCTGAAGTAGAATGCTGGAAGTATGTATTTCCCCCAATAGAATAAAGGTTGGAGAACCTCTGCCTTCTTGCTTGTGCATTGCACAGATTTGACAAAAACCAAAGCTTTCAAGCCTCTGAGTAAATAAACTTAATGGACTAAAGAAGCACATTTTAGTTATCATACAGAAACCATTATGAGTCTCCTGAAGAGCTATGGTAGTTCTGTGCTGAATTCAAAATGAAACATAAATTAAATTGAAGTCGTAAATTTTCTTCATCGACTTGCAAATCCAACTTATTGTACGTTCTCCTGTTTCCATGAGAGTGCTTTTTCTTGTGATGTGAATCATTACTGTTACCATTACAATGCATTTTTATTTTTATTTTTCTCTATTTGTGCATTATAATATTTGACTTGCAGTTATTACTACAGCCCACAAGCATGTAGCAAAGTCACCACACACCAGAAACTGTCGGTTGGAACTGAACAAGGAAACAATTTAGCTACTGATAGTCGTCTGGAATCTGCACTTGTAATATCCATCACATCATCTGATCCAGGTGTCTCAGGATTGTTAAGAAAGGAAGACATTGGTCATTGGATCTCGAAAGACCCTTGCAGTTGCAAGCATTCAGACGAACCCTTTGAGTGGCCTTAACAAGAGTATGCAAATCAAGTGTGATACTTTTCCGGGATCCTCTTCGACGGAACTAAGTTTGTAATGGTCATCAGTGCAATTGTGATTTACTGCTCTATCACCAGCTGCAGGCAATGTCTTTTGCTTCTGTTGTAAGCTGTTTTCTAATGATGCCTCTCAGTTGAGAGTAATCTGAATAACTTATCAAACATCATGAGAAACGTGAAGAGCAAAGAGCTGAAACCCTGTCCACGCTGAAGCAATCAACAGCAAAGGGATGTATTGCCTCTCGGTTGCCAAAGCAACTTGAAGAAAAGAAATCATTCTGGTGATCAGTTCTGCACTGCATGGTTGAATTTAAAATTGTTTTATGGTAAAAGGGCTGCAATTTTCTGGTGATGAAATTTGGGTTAAGGATGAAGCGACAACTGTTAAATTATGGTCGACTTTCCTCATGTCAAGGTCACCTTCAACTATACCTGATTCGGGATTCATCTGATTTTACTATGGATAGCTGAAGATGTCTTCAGCTTCTAGAGTTTTTACCTTAAACCACGTATGTCTCCTCATTTCAATCGTTGAATCTCCGACTACGACCTCCACTACTCCGGTGTTGGATGACTCCCACATATTCTACGTTTTTATGCATTGTGTATGAATGTTCTTGTGATTCACATTCAAGTACATTGGTTTCTATTGATATCTTTGTCTTTCAAATAATTTTTATACAATCTCCACTATAATGTGTTTATACATGTGTTTATATTGACTGTTATTATATAATTATAGAATTTTGAAAAAAAATAATCACAAGCCCCTAACGTACTGTTATTTTGCTTGACTGCAGTTAAACTTTGGTATTTGATGTCATCATTTGGCCCATTTTACTCTTTTCTATGTGTGTTTTTACACTTTACATTGAACACACTTCCCTAGGTGTCCCCAGCAGAAGCCTTCACACTGCCCAGAGGCTCTACTCATGAGCTGATGCTAACTGCACGTCCCACTTACCCCAGCACATCCATCGTTCAACTGAACATCGTTGACCTGGAACATCACCAGCTCTTCGCCTCCTGGCTTGTGTGTCTATCTACTCGTGAGCCCCACATATCCAAGGTTAGCTTTTTTGTTTATTCTGGGATTACCGACCACCATCATTCTGCAGTCCTATTATAGTCTCTAGCCACAGGAAACTCACCCTCTGTGCTCTTTGTCCTTCCTTGCTCTTCCATTTTCCTGAACAAAAAGCAGTTTTTGACTCCTATTTACACCTCATCGTATGCTCATGCCTTTCATTCTTGCTCATTTCAACCAAAAATAAAATATCCATGCTTTTGATATCTATATTTGATACTACGTGCCTTACTACTTTCCAACCGCTTTGTGAAAGCGTGGAAGGCATGTCACAGATTGACTTCCTCCCATAACAATGGGACATCTCATCTGCTAATTCCTATTTCACCAACTTTATGAATGTAGGATCAACATAGCAGTAATAATTCTCAAAAAAGGACTCTGCCAGGAGTTCCATCACACAAATCTACTGCATTTCAATATCCTGACTTCCACTTCTTCCCATCCAATCCAAACAGTGTGTTACACCTTCCCACTGACTTCCACATGCTTGCATGAATGCACTTGTGTACCTGCATGAAGGGGCACTCATACTTCTGAATGAAAACGAGTGCATGTACCTGACCACACAAACACTAACATGTCCGATCGCACAAACACACCCACGCTTGCCTGTTTGAACAAACGTACACACACGCTCAGGTTCCCATACCAACATGCACACAACTCCACAAATACATTTGCATACAGGAACACAGACTCAAGATTATCTTTCGGGTCCACTGATTTTGTATGTAGGCCGATAGACAGAATTTGTAATACGTTTCCATTTTCAAAATGGTGTCCCAGCTTGGTGTATTTGGTTTTAAAGAAAAAGCAGGACAGTCCTGCTTACAGCTGTACATTCACGACCTGTCTGGGGGTTAAAAAATATAGCATTCATGATTAAATAATTACTTATCTTTATTGTTACATATCCAGGGAAATTCTTCTTCAGTGACAGTAAATTCAAAACATCATATATGGAAACATAAAGCATCAAAATCAACAAGAATAACAAGTAAAATATGGAAGATGGCCAAAAAAATGGCGAAGAATTTGAATGGAGCACTCAAATTACACGTGGTATAAATTACTTTTTCTAAATATTATTCTTAAAAAGAGAATATTATTCTGAAGAGAAATATTTCAAGAAGATTGAAAGGGAAGGTTCTGATGTCATGTGTAACGCCGGCTTACCTTGACGGTCTGGAGACGGTAGTACTGACAGAGAGACAACGATGGAGGCTGCAGGTTTGCAAAAACAACGGGGTCAGGAGGATTGTGGGAGTGAAGAGGGTGGATAGAAGGAGGATGGATGAACTGAGGGAGGAAATTAGTGGGCAGATGAGTTTGACGGGGAGATTGATAAAATGCCGGCTGATATGGGCTGGCCACTTGGTGCGGGTGGGGGTAAAGAGAATGGCAAAGAGAGCAGATAGATTGAGGGAGCAAGGTAGGAGGAAAAGAGGTAGACTGCGGTTAAGATGGTAGGATTGTGTGAGGAGGGGTATCCATTAGGTAGGGGTGGTTGGAGAGTGGAGAAAGTTGGCTGAGGACAGAGGGAGTTGAAGGAATATCCTGGTCAAGGCAGGGCAGAAGCATGGTGCCATCGGACCTCACCCCTTAGAAAGGGAAGAGGTGTTGGAGAAGAAGAAGCATTGAGTGAAAGCGTCTTCCCTGATGACACTTTTTCAAAAAGACCGTTCAAGGAATGACTTTCATCGGTACATACATGCATTATCTTCCTTTTCAGCGCTCGCGAATAGAGAAACCCATACAGATTGATGGTCCACCCACTTCAAATGCCGGTGTCATGACCTTTCTCAGTCTTGATGTATTCCATACATTTAGATAACTATACCAAGAAACCAAATTAATGACAAAACACTCATCAGCAAGGAAATGGTCAACATCTGCATCACACGTGAGCTCGCACCAAATTAATTCAACTTCCTGAGAAGATATAATCTTTCATTGATTTAATATATATAGCATCGCTATTTTCATCACGTGCCCAGGTATTGGAATTTATTAACAATTCCCACCTTGGCACCATTTATCGTTACAGGTTGATGGTTGTTACCTATTCTCAAATCAAAAATTATCTCGTTAGTTTTGCACACATTCAGAGTGAGACAAAAGTCCCCACGCCACTTATTGAATGCATCAATCTCATTGCAGTACAATCTTGTTGAAGTAAGATCAGAGAGATGGTCAAAAATGGCGGTATCGTCCGCATACTTAATAAAGTTACACACTTATTTGAGAGCCACTTATCCATTGGTGTACAGACTGAACAGTGGAGGTGATAATACACAGCCTTGTAGAGCACCATTATTCAAGATTGATAATGAAACGGTAAACCAAGAAGGAACCCGAAGAAGTAAAGAGCAAAGATGGAGTCATCAGGAGGAACCTGGATCGGATTCAGGTTTCAGCCGCCACTCCACAACCCTCAAACCCATCCAGGTGCAGCCAAGTGAGCTTTACAGAAAACTTTCTGCAGAAATTCACTTCTCCCGAGAGATAGATAACGAAAGAGAGGAATAGAGAGTAAAAGAGATGAAAGAGAGAGGAAAAAAAAGCAAGAATTAGAATGAATGAAGAGAATTGTGAAAAAAAAAATTGAAAAAAAGAAAGTTGGAAAAATATGTGAAGGGAACAAAGAACAAAGATGTCGAGAAGAATCTGGACAGATAGATTTCAGCAGGTACTCCCCAGGCTCAAAGGCAGCAACATGTACAAGCCACCAGAGGTCTGTCAGCGGGGAAGCACAGTCCACACAGCATCAGGATATGGTACAAACATAATGAAATGGAAGACCAAGAAGGAATCCGAAGAAGTTAAGAGCAAAGATGGAGTCATCAGGAGGAACCTTTAACATTGATAAACCACCATTCACCTTCACCTGCTGTGGATGATCTAGTAAAAAAACCTTCCACCAGAGTATGGTATGGGGGTTTAGGCACACGTCACTCAACACTTTCAGAAAGGTAAATCGTTGCATAGTGTCAAAGGCTGATAATAAATCCATAAATAACACACGAACATAGGATCCATTCTGGTCAAGGTGACTTGTGATTAGATGAAGCAAACTGAGCAATGCATCTTCAACATCAAGTCTTGCTTTGTATTCAAATTGCAAAGGATCCAACTTGGAAGCTACATCTAATGTTATAAACCTCACTCTCAATTTTACCATACATTTGCACAGGATTAAGGGAAGAGCAACAGGTCTATTATAATCATTGAGCTGCCTTTGGTGAACAATTTTTAGCACAGGACTAATGATGGACTGTTTCCGACAAATAGGTACAGTAAGCGTAATTAAAAGTAACTGAAACAATGGAGTGAAAACATTATTAAGTTTGAAGCATCACTCTTTCAAAATACAAGACGTAATGCCATCTGGACTACACTCCTTTTTACTCAACCCCCTAAAGCACTTCTCGACATTGGATTCATGAATTACCGGTATGGCACGTGCTTGAGCATCTAGATTCTCACAGACAGTCTCACATTTTTACCTGCAACATCAAATATCGCATAAAAGTCACTCAATTCATCCGCAAATTTGTAATCAGGAACATTAATGGGCAATCTACCATCCTTCACCTTCTCGTTCATGCCCACAATATTTCCAAGTCCCCTCCAAGCGTTACGAGCATCACCATCATATAGTTATTCTTCAATCATATACCGTATTTTCTGGTGTATAAACTGCGGCCTTGTATTAACTGCACCCCTGTTTTTCACCCTAAAAAAAAAAAAAAAACTTTTCCGTTGTATTAACCGCACCCATGTTTTTCACCCTCAAAATAAATGAATATATTGATCATTTTATTTTCTGACCAAGCTATAAGACTTTCGACATTAACTTTGTATGGAACAAAGTGACGGAGGTATCAACGTGCTTCCTCCCGTGTCCGCTTAATTTTGTCTAACAGTCTTATTCTCATTTTAAAAAAGTTGGAGAGGAGAGGATACCAGGAAGTTTTTATTTTTCTTTCTTTTTTTAATATTATAAAGAGGATTTAAAAAAAAATAAAATTGGTACTAGAAAAAGGAAGAAAAGGGATTCATACTGGTGTCATACAAATTTCTTGTGGATCTGTGGCCCTGGAAAGGGCCATTTGGGTTTGATGAAGTTTTTCAGTGAAACCCGAGGAAATCCTCTTCAATGCTTTCCTCGTCGTAGACAGCATGTAACTCCTTGTCCGAATCAGGGTAGAGCAAGTCCCCGTTACTGTCACCATCATTTGCAGCCTCCTCCTCCCAAATGATGTCGTCCTCTGTGCTGTCCATGTTGGAGATGCAGCATTTCAGAAATGCTCGCTTGATGATGTCCGATGGTATCTCCTCCCACACCTTGACGATCCAGAAGGTAGACCTTTCTCATCATCCCACTGTTAGTGAAGGTCTTCTCCCCATTCATTATCCAGTCGGACCAGCAACGACGAAGTCCGTACTTGAACAACTTGTTGATGGACAGATCGAGGGGCTGCAGGAGCGATGTCATCCTGCCTGGGATGATGACAAGATAGGTGTTGGTCCGATGGAGCAACGCTTTGGTGTCATCGATCTTGTCACAAATGAACGCGTCCAGGCCTAGCATGCTCCGTCGTCCGGAGAGACCACCATCCGGCCGGCTACTCCAGACTGTGCGCCCCCAGTCCTGGACTAGTCCCTTGTCTATCCACCCCTTCCGCTGCACACGAGCAATGATGCCGGCTGGAAACTTATCTTTGGGCATTGTCTTCCGCTTCAACAGGACAAACGTGGGAAGCTTGCCACCATCTGTGATGCAGGCGAGCATGACAGTGAATCGGTCCTTCTCGTGACCAGTAGTGTTAATCGTTACATTGCATGCAAGCTTATTTGAGGCTGGTGCTCCGTTATTAGACTTGTAGTGGTCCTTTCCCTCCAGAGACCGGATAGCATCTGTTCGCTTGTCGAATGTAACTGGTGTGTTTTCCCTCTAATGGAGGTGGGACAAAAAGGGGTAGAGCTGAGAGTGAGTTATGAGAGGTTCGGTGCACGGCTTCACATGAAGGACGCTCTCGCTGTTGTTTTTCTTCTTTGCTTTATTCGGAGTGTTAATGAAGTTGTTATAAACTCGATCTGCAAGTGTCTTCGCCAAAGACTCTAGCTATTGTGAATAATAATTCTTCTTTTGATGTGAGACCAGGTGTTCTTCTTTTGTGTTTAATGGCGTTTTCAGAGCCGCGAGGCTCTATATATGCCGCACACCGAAACTCTGGGCATCTCCAGTTTTTTCATTTATTTAATTTCTGCACACAGTTAACAAGATGCTGTACAAACTCTTAACCTGAACCGATTTTCGAAATTTAGTGTAACAGCAGTTCTGACTAATGGTGTTCATTGTGTTCTGCTGAAAGGTGTTCATTTGGAATATAATTGAAATTCAGCATTGATCGTTTTTAAGATTAATTTTTTTTCTATACCCATGTATTAACTGCAACCCAAACTTTTAACTTTTTTGCCAATAAAAAAGTGAGGATTATACACCGGAAAATACGGTATAATTTATTCTTCAACCTGTGCGACCATTTATACTTGGCCATGGAAGAGTGCAGTTCTTTATTAGTCACCCTGAGGGTGCAGTCATCCTTCTGCAGGAATGCAAGTTTCTTCTTGATCAAACAAGCATTCACTTCAGCGATAACCCAAGGTTTGTTCTTGAGAAACATGCGGATGGTTCTCGCTGTCGTCACAAGTTTCTCACAGAAGTTCATGTCATCTGTGATAGTCTCAGTAAGTTCACTGGGGTCCTCACAGGAGTTGAAAAAAATACATCCTAGTCTGTGCATAGGAAACAGCCCTTCAAATGTTCGTTATCCTCCGCTGTTGTAGTTTTAACCCTCTTGCACAGAGCAGGTATTCTTTTCAACTTTTGTCTATACTTTGGCAAAAGATGGACAACCTTATGATCAGATTGCCCGATCACATGAGCAAACTTCTCCACATAAGCATGTTCCATGTTGCCGTAACATTTTTATTTGGATCTAAAGAAAAACACAGGACAATCCTGCTTACACATTCTCGATCTGTCTGAGTGTTTAAAAAAAATAGCATTAATGAGATAGAATAAATATGATACACCATTTAAATTGTGCTACTCAATAAACCACATTTTTATTATGACATTTTTGCTTCAGCGATATGTAGATGGCCCTTACCCGTGTCCCTTCCCTGCAAATTTAGCGATGATGTGGCAATGCTTGATAGCTTTATCCATCTGTACTGATTGTTTGCCTGTGAGTTGTTTCCTCAATACCCGCACTCTTTTTACTGAATTTCTTATGAATATACTTGTCAGATATCCCACTTGGCCTACAGAGTACATACAAATATGTAGAGATGTGGTTTGTGCATCTAAACATTGAAAAAAATGTAAAAAGACAGCAAGAGCCTTAAAGATAAACACATTGCTCACTGAACATTATTTGTGTGTACTCGATTGTCTGTGAAATACTTGTGATGTCATAGAAGTATTTCACAAATTCATGGGCAAGGCGTGGCTGCATCCATGTAAATTTCTGGGAAATTCACTGAAGCTATACATTTCCGATCTAATGCTGCACCTTCGTATTGAAGGATATAAAGTGAAAAAATAAACAATGATCAGATGTAGTAAATCTTTGTTTTTGAAATGTTAGTTCACCTCCAAATTAAACGACACACGATACTTAACAGCATTCATATAATTTGCATGAGTTGATAATAAATTTAAACACAAGAGTTATGTAACGTCATGGTCACATCTCTCCTTAATTACTTACTTTACTTATCCTCATCATGTCTTTCGACACATAAGGCCACAATAAAATCTCACCATTTCTTCCTGTCTGTCACTAACTCTTGCATTTCTTTCACTTCCAATCCCATTGAAAGCTTTTAGTACTGCTTGGACAGTCTTCCTCAAAGAGTATCTTGGTCTTCCTCTCTTTCTTTTCCCTCTTGGTGTCCAGAACTTTACAAATTATCAGATTGTCTTCATCTTTCCTCATTACATGTCTGAGCCCACTCCATGTTCTCTCTTTAATTTATAAATTAATCTATTTTTGACCTGTCCTTCTTCCTGCTTCTTCATTTGAGGTTATTTTTAGTCAGAAAACCTTTAAAATCCCCCTCAAACATCTCAGCTGAAATCCTCGAAGTTTGCCCTGTATCTTTTTTGGTTATCTTCCAGCAGTCTACACCACATAAAACAAGAACGAGAATTGCTTTGCAATACATGTCCCCTACTGGTCCGAATGGAGAAGAAGAAACGCGATAAATCGCTATGTTTGGGTCTAATCGGCAAAATATATGGAAAACCAATTTTCATTTTCTGGTATATTTTGTAAACTAGAAACCAAAAAAGACAACTGGGATAACAAATTGAAGATAATAAAAATTAGTTTGCTTCAATGCACGCTCAAGCCGATACCAGGACCCAAATTAAGAAGAAGAACCTATCTCACCCACCATGTTTCGTTCATTTCTAGGCTTTGCCTATTTCATATTACAAATAACCCGATGTACATACACGAAACAAAAACGTGTATGGCTTATGTGCATATATAATACATTGTGTTATATACCAGGGATCATTCCTTCCTTCCTTCAGCCTTCCAAATGAAATCAGTCTTCCAAAAACTTGTGAAAGGTGATCCAATACTCCAATCCCATGCAAATGCATCACTTTATCAGGCAAGAACCACACTGACATAGAAGACCTCGGCAGCCAAGTGATGGCTTTTATGTTCGGGGGGAAGAGGACATGTTCTCTGGCAGCATTGCGTTGTGATATACTCAAAAAGAAAGTCGTCTCTGCAAAATCTTTGTTCTGCCCAACTTCGTCCCCCAACTGTGTCTTCCACCAAATTCCATTGTCTCAGGGTGTACTTTAAGACCATGACATGGATGGGGATGGACAGTGATATTGATCCTTTGAACTGGAGTTAGAGACTTGAAGACAATCAACTTATACCCATAATGTCTGATATGAATGCTGCACCTGATACTATTAAAAATGGGACAATGCAATTGCGCAACTGGTTGCAATACCCCTGTTGCAGTTGCAAAAGACATGGGCTTCCATGTACTTCTGCATGTGGATCATGCCAACTTACGTCCTGTAGCAATTCGCACAACCGGCTTTCAGAGGAACTAGAGGACAGTTTTGAGGACTAAACCGAGACGGTGAAAGAGTGACGGTTACTTTTTTTTTTACGATTGTATTTAGTATGTATTAAAATTTTTCACTGAATTCTTCAATGTACTCCCTGAAATACATTATTCTGAAATATGTCAATAAAATTTACTCTAAAAAAACGGATATTTGAATTATTTGGCCCAAAAACTGATTTACAGGTGAAATAATATGGGAGTTATTGGTAGGTGCCTTCATTCATGATTGTTGGCCGCCATCTTGGATTTACGGATTCGATGGACCAAGTCATAAATCGATTGGTACCAATAAATTCCTTGACCTTTAAAACCTGAGGTTAGATACAAAAATTATTGTTCAACACCTAATAATAAGGTAGTTACAGCCACCTTCCTAATTTTCAGGGTCAGCCGTGGTCATCTGAGAACTGACCCAGTTTAAACCCACTTCCGGTGGTCAGATTTTGGTGGACTTTTTTCTGTCGTTTAAACACCCAGTAGGTAAGAAAAACACTGAAAAACCTTTTGTTAGAATTTGTTGAGGGCCTGATGGTGTATTGACCCGTCTGAAATACATACTGGAATTGAAGGATTCTGCCCACAAACTATTTCATTTGTGGGCTCCAAAAATTATTCTTATTGAATAAAATAAGATTTTCATTAAAGATTCTGTTTTTTTATTTGTTTTAAACCAGTGTTTCTCAACCTTTTTTGTCCCATGCCCCACTTTGATTTTCAAAAAAAATCGTACGCCCCACCATGATTGGAGACACTACAGTATATACTACATATGTATTCAAAAGGTGAAGCTATGAAAGCGATCATATATTGATTCATTAATTCTGAATCCTCATGCCCCACCAAAATATTGCCACGCCCACCTTGAGAAACACTGTTTTAAACATTAAAAAATGGTTGCCATGGTTACTGATCAATTTCACATGCTTACAACGGCCAAGACATGGTGTTTTCCTGATCTCATATAAAAGAGCAAATAGTTGCGTGCAAAAGGGCATATTTGTACTCATAAGTGCACAATTCTTCCCCAAAATGGCATACATGGCCAAGACTCGTTCAGTATGAAAGCTAAGCCTGGTGTTGGCTTCTTGGTTAAGGCGGCTATCTTAAGATCTTACGATCTTGAATTCAAGCCCTTGTCACGTTGTTAAATATCCCCAGGTGGGTTGACGCAGCCTGACATCCTTCTGAGGGTGGCAAAATGAATACGAGCTTACTGGAAACAAGGGGCACTGCATCAGTGGCACAGCCATGCTCCTGGCAATGATGCAACCAGCAGCCACATTTTGCATACGAAATAATAATAATAATAATTATTATTATTATTATTATAGTATACTAGACGACCCGTGAACCCGTTGGGTTCCCGTTGTGACAGCGGTTGATAAAAAAAATCATTTCACAACAAAAACAAAAAACAAACAAAACAAAAAGATAGTTCCAGCGAACTATACCGCTGACGTTTGCGTTGATCAAATAATCCCGAAAAGTACTTCACTGAATCGGGAATTGATTTTTTAAATAATTTTTTTCGTTGCCCGATTTCAACGAAACTTGATATTGCACGTCAATGTGAAGAAAAAAAAAACGGAGAAAAGAAAGTCGAATAAATTATTGTGCGTACTGGTCATCTTCTAAACACAATTTTATTTATTAATGAACACGGAAGTATAAGATCAAAATGGCGATGTTTATTTTAGGCTTAAAAATAAATCGTTCTTTGGCTATACTAAATGTTTGAGATTTTTTAATAAATCATTTCAAGAAAAATAAAGAAGATAGCTCCAGTGAACTGTACCGCTGAGGTTGTTTCCATTGATCAAATACTCCCGAAGAGTACTTGACTGAATCGGGAATTGATTTTTTAATAATTTTTTCGTTGCCCGATTTGAACGAAACTTGATACTGCACACCGCAGGAGAATGGTGAGTAAGGTGGCCCTAACATTTTTGCACTATCGTGTACCGTTTTGGCTGTATTTCAGGAAAATACATACAGACATACATACAAGATGGGAGTTTTAGTAATATATAGATAATCTCATCAGTTTAGTTTTGGGGATATTAATTTTCAAGCCTACTTTTCTCCCCAAATGTTTTGTCTTTTCTTAAATCTTTCAAAACGTATTTGAGATGAGCACTAAATCTCCTTTATAACTTTACTAGCCAACCATTTAATTTTTTCCTTGCCTTCGGTTGTCTTTAACATAAGCACATCTCTTACCATCAGAAAAAGAGTTTGCAAGAGCGTGCATGTTTTTTTTCACACCTGTCTTTACTGGAAACTATGGTGACACTTTACTAAAACGACAAGTGTTGACAGTTCTTCAAGAACAATAAGAAAAAAAGAGAAATCAGAGATTGCAGACCCTCTCCAGGACTTTTTTTGTGTGGTGTATTTTGTGTGGCATTTGTGTACTGGTGTGTTACGTAATTAATAACAGACAATTAGAACTGCCACTTTATAACTGCTGGCAATGATGACCAGGTACCAAGACGTCCCGCTGTTATGCAACCCTGCTTTGATTGGACACCTGACCCTGACCCTGACCCGTGACATTTTTTATTATTCAATTGAATTTACAATGGGATTAAAATTAATTCAATTCAAATCAAATGGAAGACCAAATATGTACAGTCCTGCATTGGAGTAATAATCAGAAGGAACCCAAACAAGCAAAAAGCAAAGATGAAGTCATCAGGAGGAACCTGGATAGGATTCGCATTTCAGCTGCTACTCCTCTACCCTCAAATACATCCAGGCACAGCCAAGTGAGCCTTGTTCAAACAATAAATTAATAAATCGAAAATATCCCAGATTAAAAATAAATAAATAATTCTGGCTGCCAGACCATGCGTCCATTCAAGTTGAAATTTAATACTTGTATTCCCCATCACAATTAGATTATAATGATATAAGTCGAATGATTAAGCAGTTCCAAAGAAACCATGTAATATTTTTCTTCAATCCAATATAACTGCCAAACCATGTGACCAATCAATTATTACTTAACAAATTTATGCAATAATGGCTTGGGGTACATTTGTGTGAAGTTTCCCTTCGATCTGTCCAGCTGTTCTGGAGAAGTTTTTTTATGTTTGAGGGAAAATCCAACATGGCTGCCAAACCATTGTTTTCGATGCCATCATATGTGTGAACCTTTTATTCCTCATGGATAGGCGGTCATATGTGTAAGGTTTCTCCTCGATCTGTTCAGACATTTTAGAGAAGATTTTTGAAGGTTTTTTTTGTTTGTTTGTTTGTTTTGTTTTTCCAATTTGGCTGCCAAATCACGTGACCGATGATGTCATCAATTAATTTTTTTGTGGATTATTTTATCCCTAGATGACCCTCAAAATTTTTCATACTGATCGGATGTTGTGTTCAACATATGCAATTATGACGTCATAACTATGACATCATAAGAAAATCACATTCATTCCCCATGAGGAGTACTTGCGATGTGCCAAGTTTCTATTTTTTTTCTTGGTGCAGTTTCGGAGATAGAAGTCCAAAGTTTTTCCATTTTTCCAACATGACTGCCCCACCACGTGACCTTTGATGTCATAAGTATCATTAAAACATTCTACATGAGTCCTCACACCAATGGTGAAAATTTCATCTCAATCCGACAAGCAATTGTGGAGAAAAACATGAAAGTTCTGAGCGAACAAACAAACAGACAGACAGACAAACAAATGTACCCAAATGCAACACACCCTCTCCTTCGGCGAGGGTAATAAGATACACATCTGTGCAAAGTGGTCTCAATGAATGTGTTGCTGCCCGAAAACCTTTGTGGAGGACCAAAAATCTGAAACTTCATACATCTGATCTATGACCCAATGTGAGTGAAGAATTAAACATGATGTCGTAGGTCACATGGTATGGCAGCCATATTGGATTAAATGAAAAAGATTGGACATCATTTTCTCCAAAACCGCTCAACACCAAAAATTGAAACTTGGCATACATCAACTCCCCATGGGCTACAAAGGGTGATAACGATGATGTCATTGGTGAAATGGTATTCCAGCTAAAATTGGTTGAATTGAAATCTTTATCCAAAGAATCTGAAACTTCACATATCTGATCGGTGACATGACGTGAGTGAAGAATTACATTTATGACATTCATAACCCATGCCAAAAAAACTGTGTGACATAATATGGTGCATGGACAATATGGGTATATGGGCCATAATAGTAGCATGGCCAGTTAACGATGGTATTTTTGTTCAGGATGAACGCGCAAGGTGAGACCATGCACTCTACGAGTGCTGTTCTCATTTTTGTACATTTTCTACAACAATCCATTGTGTATGTATTGTGTACATCCCTCAGTGGCAATTACTCATTATTTGTGTATATCCTGTGTGTTTTTCCACAATAATTTTGGAATTTCTCATTCTGTATCACATGCAGTACATACAGTACATAATACATACAAACACACATTCCGATGTAACATATTCTGCATCACAGAACGTTGGTTCTGCCAAAGCCGTTTCCTAACCTGGGGTCTCGCTGGACGGTTTGCCATCCCTTTCCCAGCAGTAGTTAGGGCAGGAATTTGTAATTTGTTCAGGATGCCAGCAGTTGCTCGCCTGCTACTCTTTGAGAAGGACACCATAGGATCTTTAACATCTACCAACTAATACCGGCAGATGGAACGTCGAGTTTGACATCCATCTGAGGAATGGCACACACATTGATGAATCACCCTGCCTGTGAACCACTGGTGTGACAGTTTATAGCTGGGTCCGGATTTGAACCCAGGTTAGACAGCTTAAAGATGAGTGTGCGTACCTCTGGACCATCCTGCCAGCCTTTTTTACACATACAGAGTTTACCATATACTGAAATCAAAAGAGGCCCAACTAGAACGGCTCTCGGCAGAGCATATACCGCCACCAGGCTGAACATTTTATGCTTTCTTTCATACTGATAGGCTGGATCTGCATCCGGACCTCAACCAAAATCTAATCAGCTTGGTCTTGTCACCAACCCAGCTCATCCACTAAACCTTTTTGAAAACGTTTAGTCAGAAAAAAAATCATTTTCCAACAAGAATGTGATTCAAAACACACTTCTAATATAGTCAAACTTTTGAAGAACAAGGTTACAGCTTGTGTGCTCCAATTGTTAGAATGGCGACCCCATAGTCCGGAAAAGAGTCTGATCGAGGCCATATTGGATTACCTGGAAACAGAGAGGAACAAGAGGAACCCAACTAACCTTACATAATTGTGGAATGTGCCCCAGAATATTTGGCACAATATTCCTGCAAAAGTGAATCGGCCGTATGCAAGAAGCATGGGTAAAAGAGTGATGGCACTCAAGAGGCAAACTGCGGACACACAGAGTGTTCAGTGATACGATACAATGACACTGTTATTATTTACTAAAGCAGTTTGTTTTGTGTGCATTTATAAGGTGAAGGCTGTTAATTTACAAAAATATACACATATGACTGTTGTCTCTGATGATTTGATGAATTTTCCCGAAAGTATGAATATTATTGGAAAAATCCAAACTTTTGCACAGTTCTGTATATTTCATGGTTTTCACGTAATAACACCTTGAATCAAAATATGCTCACCACACAAAACAATGTACCACACAAAATGAACCATTTTCAATGAGAAAGAACGATGTTGAAAACTGCACATAATTGCTGCAAATGTTTGCATCATTGCCAAGAATAACATCTGATTTTTCTGTGGTTTTGTTTCAGGCTTTTGAAATTGAGCTGCCTTTAGGGGGAGGCAAAGGATCAAACAAGCGCATCACGTACACCAACCCATATCCATTAGAAAAAACTTTCCACCTGAACTGCAACCGCCCCGATCTCGTGCAATTCAAGGACGATTATTTCCAGGTCATCTATTTTTCTCCAGCACTCACTTAATCATAATTTATTGATTCCTTTTCTCAAAGTTTTTCATCTACTCACTATTTAATAAACAGCAATTTTAATACGGTCTTATGTGGACAATTCTCACCGATTTTAATGATCAATCCATCGATCAATTGAATTTCTGATATAATGCTTTTAATTATTTTTTTTCTCAAAGCACTTTACAAGGAAAGAAAAGGTAAGAAGAAGAAAAATAATTAAGACAAAGCAACTGTTTAAAAAAAAAAATTGGATTTCAAGAGAGATTTAAAAACTGAAAATTTGCAGAGCCTCGTCATTTACGAAGGCAGCATCTCCCATAGTTGAGGAGCATCTTTGAAAAATTCTCCATTCTCAAAATTCTTCATCGTAGTTCTTGAAATGAGCACGAGATTCTCCTTGTTCAGCTAATGCATTATTGGAGGTGAGTAAGGTGTAATTTTTTATTTTTTTTAAACAAAGATATACAAAAATTTAAGTTCATGTAGGAGCTCAAGTAGCAGGTTAACAGATGGACAGAAGGCCAATGGGTAACAGGGAAGCAAAGGCATCACATATGAATGGATGAGTGGCAGAAAGTAAAGAGCTCTGGATTTGGAATGTGAAAGAGGTTTGGTGATGGGGTTCACCTTGGGGTTTGTACTGCAGTTGGCTTGAGATTAGCAATGTTATTTTGCATGGCATGCAGTTAACATTATGGTTAGATTTATGGTTTTCGGATTTTTTTGTATACAATGTGGAGGCTCTTGGAGGAGCAAGAACATAGAATGGATCAGGACGTAACAGAACAAAAGGAACAGCAGAAAGAGAGGGGGAAAATGCCAACACCAGGGTTGAGGGACAAAATGGAGAGAGACTTGGAGGAATAAGGGATGTAGGGAAGAATGAGGGGTAAGGGAGGACACAGGGCTGAACAACATGGATGCAGCCACAAACTCTCGGGAAGGAAAAACTGGAAACTTGAAAAAAGGTGGCTTGGGGAGGCTTAATGGAGATAAAAAAAATATGATGGTTGTGATCTGAGATGGTGGAGAATAACTGTCTTGAAGCCCTTGTGAGAAGAATGAAATTGAACAGACTGAGGAAGTTGATTCCACAGGTGGGGAAAAAAGAGGAATGAACGAGTGGAGGTCAGCAGTGATTCTGGATTTTGGCAGTTTCTCCAGAGGGATTACTGGCAGACCACATACACCCTTCAGAAACCTGGGGGAAAGGGGGGAGGGGACAGAACATGCAAAGGGCAGACAGTGGAAAAACTAGAATGGAAGTGGTACAATACAGGAAGACCACTGAGCTGTGTGTGATGGGAAAGTGATAGGCACAAAGACTCATCTTCATCACAGGACATTCCAATGATCTTGCAGGCCTTGGTTTCCACTGCGTCAATCTGAGTAATGTGTGTGGCAGGGGTGTAAGCCCAGAGTGGAGAGCAGTACTCCATCAAGCTATGGAGGAAGACCTTGTCGGTAGATAAAAGTTCAAGTGTGTGAAGGAAAGACCTTGCACAACAGAGAATGCCCAGTCTGTGACTGGCTTTGGAGGCAAACTTAGCCACGTGGTTTTCCTAAGAAAGATCATGGCTGATAACGAGGCTCAAATATTTGAGTGACTGAACTTCTTCAAGAGGATTGTTAAGAAATGAGATGTGAGGGTTTGCCAGGCATTCCTTTTGGAGAGAGAGTGAGAGTGTGAGATTTGTCATGATTGAAAGACCTATTCTAAGTGTTTGACCAACTCTCAATTCTATCAAGGTCTGTAGAGAGGAAAGAGGCTGTTTGCTACCTGCCTATCTGAAGGATGGAGATGTTGCTGGGTGTATTCATTAGCAAAGAGATAAATAGGATTTTCCAGTCAGAGGTTGGTGCTGTATTTGTGTTGAGGTTCACCTTGTTGGTGTTGCAGTTATCATTAGAGTTATGTTTTCCTTTAAGGCCCAGTCACACCTTGACGTTTTAGCCAACGTATGCCGATTTTTGAAAAAATTGTCTAAAACGCTGCGCACACGTTGAATACGTTATGGGTAAGTTTTGATAACATTGAGAGCACGCTGGAAAACACTGCCATACGTCGTTGCACGCTGGCGTTAAACGTTGTACTTTTCGGTTGTCCTCAAATTTTTGCATGCTTGAAATTTCACGACGTATGCCGGCGTATGACTCACACGTTCCACTACGCTGGCCATAAGTTGTAGGCACGTTATGCGATCGTTGACAGACGTCAACACATGTTACTTGTAAGTTAATCATAAGTTGAGACACGCCGAGGTAATGTTTAGCGTACCCGAAACTTATTCCTAGCCTATGAGTAACGTGTTGTAGGCACGTTACGCGATCGTTGACACACGTCGACACACGTTACTTTTAAGTTACTCATAGGCTGAAAGACGTCGGTATAATGCTTAGCGTGCCTGAAACTTATTTATAACCTATCAGTGACATTGGCTAACACGCTACGCGATCGTTGACACACTTCGACACTCCTTGCTTGAAAGTTACTTATACGTCGAATCATGCCGAGTTATTGTTTAGGGCAAAAGAGGCTTTTATCTAACCTATGAGTGACGTGCTTTGTACCTGTGTGTAACGCACCTCCGCCGCATACTGGCGTATGTAGACGTATTTGACGTTTACGGACGACTACAGAACTTAACCAACGAGTTCCCAACCTACAGATACCAGATAATGATGTAATGGCAGCGATTAGGGGAATTGGTAAATAAAAAGGGGTTTCACAGGAGGAACCCGTCAGTGTTGCAGACTACATAGCGAGTACATGTCCATGACATTACGAGAGATGTATCCGGCAACGATGACACTACCATATCTACCTGTCCTCCAACATCAGCATACCCTCATCGATTTGGCACTGCACCAGTTGCGTGCCAATAGAACTGAGAGAAGAAGACGTGAACGGAGGAGAAGGTACTGGGTGACACCATGGATCGGGATTTGATTTGCACTGATAAGATTTGCACCGATAAGACACAGTTGATTTGCACCGATAAGACACCAGTTTATTTGCACCGATAAGACACCAGTTTATTTGCACCGATAAGAACACATTAAGTGTAAACAATTGCGATTGTTTGGCGCAAGCGTCTATTTTCAATAGTGGAGTTTGAGCGATTTAGCACGTTCAATAGAAACGCTTCAAATTTCCGAGCGCCAGCGTCAAAAAACAAAGGCGAGTGACAGCAATTTAAATCGTTCATTGTAAACAATTAAAATAGTTGAGTGGCACCGTTTAAAAGTCGTTGAGTGTAAAAAATCCAATTGTTGAGCGCAAGCGTCTACTTTCAATAGTGGAGTTGCAGCCATTTAAATCTTTGAGTGGCACTATGAATAGCAAACCCACGTCACGGCAAAGATAAACTGCCGCACGATATGGATAAGTTAGGCTATCGTTGGGCATAGGTTGTGAACGCTGGCTACACGATAATTATTCGTTGGTATACCGTATCTATAAGGTATCGAAGCGCTCTATGTACATTATTAGTACCTTGAGCATTTGTCCAACTCGTTATGAATACACCTAAAACGTAAAAACAAAGCCATAGCTCATTGTTGAAAAAACCCCCAAAAAATTAGCCGCGAAGAACTTCGAACAATGTTGCAAAGATGTCTCCTACCCGTGGACACGCGGCCGCAAGGAGGATCCATCATCACCCACACCCTCCCCATCACACTCACCTACTACTGCCAACATGAACAAACTACTACTAATACTGATACTGTTACTGTTACTGCTGACATGGACATCGACTCAAAAATGAGTCGAAAACACTGATGGGTTCCCCTTGTGAAGACCATTTTTATATACCAATTCCCCAAAACGCTGGGAACACGTCATTATATGGCAGTTGTAAGTTAGAAACACGTTCATTTAGTTTTTTTGTCGACCGGAAGACGTCAATGGAATACGTCTACATACGTCAATGTGCGTTGGGACTACGTAAAGAATTGGTTCAAAGCACGTCAAACATAAGTTAGAATAAGTTTCGCGTAAAAAAGACATTACCGCGACGTGTTTCGACTTATGAGTACTTACAAGTAGCCTTTGTCGACGTGTCTAAGCGTCCGCATATCGTGTGTACAACTTATTCCCATCGCATGCGGAACGTGTGTCATACGCCAAGTACGTCGTAAAATTTTGAACAGTTTTAATTACTTGACGTACTCCACTTACTACGACGTATGATAGCGTACTTTAGCGTTCTATTCACGTATACCAAACTTACCCATACCGTATTCGACGTGTGCCAGCGTTTTAGACACATTTTTCTTAGGTCGGCATACGCTGGCAAGATCGCCAAGGTGTGACTGCGATGTTGACACTTCCATTTCTGCGGCGGTTATGATTTGAATCGTTGTGCGTCAGCCTTTTAATAGGCTACGTCACGTCATCATCGGCGATACGTGCAGCGCGCTATGCTTAAGTTAGACTATCGTTGGGCATAGGTTGTGTAGGCCGACAACAGGTTCAGCATTCGTTGGTATAAGTTAGCTTATACACAACGAAACGTTCTGTGTCCGTTACTAATAAGTTATACATAAGACCAAGTCGTTATGAATACGTCCGAATCTTTTAAAAAAACATCAAAGTTCAACGTAAGCCAGGCGTTTTACATACATTTTAATACGTTGCCATCGCTGGCTAAAACGTCAAGGTGTGACTGGGCCTTTACAGATGAGGATTAAAGTTACTGCTGGGATCATTACTATTTATGCTGAGATTAACGTTGTTAATTACCATTGAAATTGACATTACATGGGTAATTGTTAGAGCCATATTAGTGCTCAAGTAAACATTCAGTGATTTTGCTTTTTCTATACAAGATTGTTTCCTTCATTGCAGGTCAGAGGAGCGGAGACCTATACCATTGGACTACGCTTTGCTTCAAGTGGAGTGGCTGGAAGTGTCGACATACTGATATTCGTCAATGACTCAGAAGATAAGAATGAAGAGACATTCTGTGTGCGCATTCACTATGTCTAATCTTACTCACTATGCTCTACCATGGCAAAGGCAAGATAAGAAGTCGACAGTCGACATTCTGAGGGCAGAAAGTGGCCCCAGTTGTGGTAAATGACAACGATTGTACATAGAGATATATATATATATATATA
>CM068955.1:174362490-174378602 GCA_035128595.1 Eptatretus atami | reverse complement strand
ATGGCGGAGGTTAATTAGCGGCTTGCTCAATACGCATCTTGAAAGTAAATAATGATGAATGGTTTCCTTCACAATGTCGTGAGATTCCTGAAACTCTCCAGACAAAGACCTTTATAATGACAGGTTTTATGACTCTGGTTGAATAGTTTGAAAGAATATAGTCGGAAACAGACCGCAGCCTCGATCACTCCCTAAAATAACAGAAAACCCAGGTTTGAAGCTAAAACCTGCCCATTCGCCTGTGTGGTTACTTATTTATATATATATATATATATATATATTATATATATATATATATATATATATATATATATATATATATATATATATATATATATATATATATATATATATGACAGAAAATGGCTGTCTGTTCACCTGTTCGCAGTTTACGCTGATTGGCTCTGAGGTAGGTGTAATGTATTAGCTACTGGCGGGATTGAATAATGTATCGTATCGGCTTATTATACCAGTGGAGTGTTTCTATTTATGTCTACATACTACGTCATCTTCTTCTTCATTCACTGGCGATGTCTTTCACTCCCGAAAAACGTCTGTTTGCAGTTTTAAATTCCACCCCCTGCCCCTGTACCTTCACCCGATTACCTGTCTTTGGAAAGGTAATCATCGATTTACTTGGTTTAAAAAACAACGTTGCCATGGTAACTTATTCCGTTTGATTACTTATTCCATTTGAACTGCGGCGTGAAGAAACGATGAGCAAAGAAACGGCTATCTCACGTGCACGGATGTGTCTGTCGAAAAGAGAAAAAGGAGCTTTCCATAAGAGAGGGAGTCTATTCTTTACCCTTCTCAATGCATCACATTTAGAATCCCAACAGACATGGGGATAGGTCTATCCGAGACATTTATTTAGGGAAATAACTATCTGAGGACCTAGATGTTTATATGCATTCATCGGATCGGATTCTGAAATCTGTAACTAATATATATATATATATATATATATATATATATATATATATATATATATATATATATATATATATATATATATATATATATATATATGCAGGTGACATGAACACAGAGTGGTGCAAGCCTTTGAGCTTGTTACAAGCAAAATTCAAGCACATTGACGTCATTTCTAACATTTTAAAATTGCACTGTTTAAAATTAAACTTAAAAACAGAAAGAACCACAACTGCTCTCAGTAGAGCGCAAACCTCCGCCATGCTGAACAGTTTACGTTTTAGATCCCACTGATGGGCCAGATCTGCATCCGGACATCCAAAATCAAATTCGTTTGTTTTTGTCACCTAACCAACTCATCCATCTAGTTTTGTCATAATCCGTCGCAACTTTTTGAGACATCAAGCAAATCTAATCAACACCCAAACTGTTCACCAAATTTGGTCTGAATCCGTCCATAACTTTTGGAGATATCCTGCTCACAGAACGACAAACAGACAGGGGTGAAAACATACTAGTAATCTCCATCCACCTTTGGTGGTGGACGTAATCAGCTTTTTATGAATGGATAACTTTTGGACTCATTCTGACTCAGTGGTGTGGAAACTCCCTGTCATATTTCATGAAAAACACGAATATCAATGTAACTTCCTTTTACTTGATTGCCAGTGATTGGCTCGCGGAGTAGAGCATGTCCGATAATGAGCAATTCTCAAGCAAAAATGAATATTCACAAGCGAGTCCCACATGACATACACTTGATCATGTGACTAATCTGTGGGGATGCCCGACTGACAGTGAGACAAGTTTCCTGACATCGAAGTGTTAAAATCACTCCAAAGTTGTGGCCTGCTTTTGTGGTTTAAAATGTTCTTAATATGGCTGTAAATCAATTATGGATGATGAACTTGCTTTCATGCAACCGAATGTTTTGTGAAACATTACCTGTGTTGAAGAGTTGATTTTGTCCAATCATCACATCATCGTGTGCAATATTGCAGCAGAACTGTGTATCTGTATTGGAAGTGTGAAAAACATCTTTGATTCTCACCTGAAATTCAAAGTGAAATTTGAAACTTGACTTTGCTTTGAAATATACAAGAACCAAAAGTGCACGTTAATCTTGAACCACCCTTTTTTGTATACAATGTCGAGGCTTGTATGAGAGCTAATGCACAATAATGGGGGCATGAGACAAGAGGGGTGGGAGAGGGAAGGACAACACAGTGTGGAGCAGAGATATTAGGAGATCTGTGGAAGGGAGAGGGATGGGGTAGGGAACATGGGGTATACAATATGGACATTACAGGAACTTTTAGGAAGGAAAGCAGGGAATTTGAAGGACGTGGATTTGGGGTGGATTAACGGGGGTAGAAAAGATTGAGGTTTTGGATGGGGGAAGATAAGAGGTGGTGGTGAACAACTGTTTTGAAGGCCTGCAGGGAAGAATGGGATTGAACAGAGTGTGGGAGTTTATTCCAAAGGCGGGAAAAAGAGGAATGAAAGAGTGAAGGTGAGCAGTGATTCGTGATTTTGGTAGTTTTACCAGAAGGGGGTTGTTGGCGGACCTTGAGCACCCTGTGGAAATATAGGGGGGGGGCACATATCACAGACAGAGCAGGGAAGGCGAGACCAGAGAGGAGATGGTAGAAGACCAGCAACTTGCCCGCGGTGAGAGAGTGAGAGGCCCAAAGAGACAGCGTCATCATGGGAGATACCAATGATCCGAAATGCCTTGGTTCCCACAGCCTGAAGCCGAGAAGGTGAGAGGCAGGAGCACCAGCCCAGAGTGGAGAGCAGTACTCCATCAGGCTGCAGATGAAAGCTTTATATGTGGTCAGGAGCTCAGGTGGGCCGAGGAAGGACTTTGCCTGAGAGAGGATTCCAAGATGGCGACTGGCTTTGGAGGCCAGGTTGGAAATGTGGCTTTCCCAGGAAAGGTCATGGCAGATAGTGAGGACTCAAAAGGCTTGAATGAATGGACTTCTTCCAGAAGTCCAGAAATGGGGGGTTCTAAATGGTCCTTTCGGAGAGACGTAGATAAGTGTGAGATTTGTCCTGATTGAAAGACATGTTCCACGTGTTGGACCAGTTGTGATTTTATCCAGATCTGCAGAGAGCTAAGAAGCTGCGGCTTGCCGTCTGAGGGATGACAAATGGTACGACAGAGGGTGGAGTATCAAGCAAAGAGATAAAGAGCATTTTCCAGAGAGTCAGAGAGATCATTGATGAAAACCAGAAAAAGAAGAGGCCCAGAACACTCGCCTTGAGGAACTCCAGTCTGGACAGGAAGAGGGGATGAGAGTACTCCATTTAAGGGCCACACATTGGCTGGACAGGAGAGGAAGTCTGCGAGCCATGAGTAAGAGATGGCTTGGATACCATAGAAGAGAGGTTTGATGAGCAGCGCAGGTGTCGCAGACCATGTCAAAAGGCACGTGATATGTCTTGTGATATGGCTCTGATTTCTGTCTAGCATTGAGTACCTCCATCTATTGTTGGGAGAGCAGAGAGCAGCATATCCAGGGTGGAGTGACTGGTCTGAAACCAAATTGATGATCAGAAATCAAGCCATTGGAGAAGAGGAAGATTTAATTCTGAAGCGTGATGGATTCCATAACCTGCTGATGATTGGGAGAAGCTGATTGTCTGTCGTTGCAGGATCTGTTTTTGCACCTTTTTGTGCAGGCAGTAATGTTTGCTGATCTCCAAGCAGATGGCAGATGACCTTGAGCAAATGAGAGGGTGAATAGAACAGAGAGAGGCGAGCAAGAGCAGAGGAGCAGGTTTTTAGGAAACGTGGCTGATGCCCGTCTGGACCGGTTGCAGAATCTGAGTCGAGGTTTGACAGCAAACTCTCCACCTTCAGAGAAAAGGACAGAGAGTCCAGAGACAGTTGGGTGTGACTGTGTAAGCGTGGGTAGTAGCATGAAATGTTCCGATTTGGACGTTGCTTCCATGGTAAGACAACAGCATAAGATTTACTGATGTCCATACTAGCCGAATCCCTATCATTTTTTCACTATCTTCGATTTAGGCCTTTTCAAGTGTGGTGTCAGCAGTGCGGCCATTTGAGGTAAGGGAGGGATGGAGTGGGAACATACACCAAAAACAGATTTGATCAGACGCCACCAGTATTTAGAGTAGGGAGGGAGGTTTGAGAGTTCAGACTTGAAATTCGAAAGATATTGTTTTCTGGCTCTCCTGTGGAAAGACACACACTTGTTCCAAGCTTGATGGGAGAAACTGAGATTACCCTCAGTTGGGTTTGCTTTCCCTGAAGCAAAGGCAAGTTGTTTCAGGACAACTGTCTCACCACAACCTTCAGTGAACCAAGGGCGGGAGGAAGGGTAGGACAACTGAAGACGAGAGGGGATAAATCTGTGCATGAGAGAGAGCAAGTTTCTTTGAAAGAATTCCCAGGATGAGTTTATGTTGGAGAAAGTAGCGATGGGAGACCAGTCTTGAAGTTTTATGGCTGCTTGGAAACCCTGCCGGTCGGCCTGAGTAAAATGCCAGACTCGACTGCCCTGAGGTGGTTCTCTGATAACAGCCAGAGAGATGTCTGCTTTGACAAGGACGTAGTCAGAACAACCGATTGGAGCAGAGGAAGAACAGCAGATATTTTCACTAAAATTTGTCAAAATCAGATGCAGAAGAGATGGAGTACCGTTGATTGAGATCCGGGTCAGTAAGTTGACCGATTGATTCAGTCCAAATGAGTCCCAGAAGTCTTTTGCTGAAGTGCCATGGCAGGTGAGAGAGGTACCCACACGCAGCCAACTGGCATGATGACAATTGAAGTTACCGCATGTGAGGAAGAGAGAGTTCGGATGAGAGGATAGAAGTTGGTACATGTTTTTGGATATTGAGGTGTAAATGGAGTGAATCCATTTTAAAATAATCCATTTTGATCCATTTTAGAATACATTTTAAAATACCTTGTGTAATCCATTTTAAAATACTTGGGTGAATCCGGTCGATATGTCCGTAATTGTCAATATACGATTCAACATCTCGGCGATCACCATATGACATCTTTTTTAAAAAAACAAATAGGGGCAATACCCCTGGGCGCTCACCTGGTAGAATAATGATACTGAGAAGGAAGTCAATGTGGGATGGAATCTGCAAAATGTACCAATGAACCAGTGTTATTACAAATTCCTATTTTGGGGGAAACCCCCTCCTCCTCCCCCATAAACCCCATCAGACCCAGATTTTTTTAAATGACATGAACAAACTTTGGAATATCATGGGTGATGAAGGTTGTGGTAAAGTTTCATTAAAATTGTGTGTGTTGTTGCTGAGAAGAAAGCAAATACCTATTTTGGGGGGCAACCTCCCCCCCATGTAGACCCCCTTAGACCCCGATATTTTAATGTTGTGAGCAAACTTTGGTACATCACGGGTGATCAAGGTTGTAGTCAAGTTTCATCGGAATTGTGTGTATAGTTTCTGAGAAAATAGCAAATATCTATTTATTGTGGGGGTGCAACCCCTCATCCCCGTAGAGCCCCTTCGACCCCTTTTTGTTTCATGCTGTGAACAAACTTTGGTACATACCGGGGCGATGAAGGTTGTGGTCAAGTTTCATCAAAATTGTGTGTGTGTCGTTTCAGGGAATAAGTTGCAAGCGTTTGTGGATGGACTTGCAGACGGACGGACTGACGGACGGACGACACGCCATCCCATAAGCTCCCCGGAACTACATTCCAAGTGAGCTCTAAAAATAATATATATGTACATTGTGACAAAGAAGTGAGTGACTTCAGCTCTGTGCATTGACATAATGGTACTTAAATATACTTACATAGCTTCAATGTTTCTGTCATCTTCACATCCTTGGGAACTGTTGAGTTCAGCAAATTTACAACATAATCATGATTTAGAGAAAATCATCTGAAAGGCCGATATATCGTTTGATATACTTGTGCACAACATGCAACAACCTATCAATGATGGAGCGAACACTAACACTGTAACGAGTGGCCTCCATTACATTATCTCTTAATTTTGTTTCAAATTTTTGAGAAGGGTTTAAATTTTTGAAACCAGTGTTTTTAAATTACTGTGAGAAGCAAGTCTGTACTGTTATCAACAAATTATCTTAACTACACCCTTTACAATTTACATAATTACACCACCAAGCCATGTATTAATTGCACAAGTATGGAAAAAAAAATTTAACCCATCCCCTCCCCACCCTCCTCCTTTCCTACCCAAGATGCCGCTCTGACCACAATCCCTACAATTAATGCAACACTAATAATGATAGGACAGTGCAGAGATAGCACACTTATCTTTGAGCGGTCTAGTCTGACCCGACTACAACTATCAAAAATGGTACTTCATAGGCTTGGGCGGTGCACCTATGAATGCGCTGTCCCTCGGATGGATGTTGAGCCGGACCTCCTGTACAAGCATAAGTTGTTGAACATTCAAAAAAAAAAAAATCCCGGGTGTTTTCAGTGATGAGTCGGCAAGTTATCGGTGGCAACTTGAACAAATCACAAATTCCTTCCCTAACCTGCAGGGGGCACCACATCAGCTGAATGTGGAAAGACAAAAAAAAATTTTTTCACCCTGAGAAATACACAGCCTCTGTTGTTATGAAAGGCTTTGGCCAACTTCAGATATGAAGATTGTTGTTTGAATGGTTTGCATGACCTGAAATCTTTATTTACACATTTCATGCATAAAACAAAACCTTGAAAAGACTTCTTTTTTTTTTTCAACATTCTAAAAATACTTTTCTGTCAGTATTAAAATCCATTGCTGTGATTAATGGATGGCTGTCCATTATGTATTGATTTCTCATTGGAGTTGCGCATGCAGTGCATTCACTGCAGGCACTTTGTAAGGCACTGCGAATCGATGGAAACTTAATTCTCGTTGCATGGTGCCAAGCTCCTTTAAAATGCATTCCATTATTACAATATTGACTTGAATTATGAAGCACAATCGGGTTCAATGCAACTCCAACAAATTACAAATGATAAATCATTCTGAGCAATAATGGGCTGTTACAAACCCCATTGACAATTTTGGACTGCCATTGATAGAATGCTCACAAGGACAATCGCAAAAGTCATGTCCTTTTTTGGATCATGTAAATGTTTTGTGTTACGGAGACAAAACTGCAGCACACGGTTTAAACATTGAAACACCTTGCCACTTTCCTTTTATTTTCACTCTGTTCTCACAGTAGCAGGACTACCAGGTGCTGTTAAAGGGAAGGAAGGGGGAAATCTGGTGCTGCCCGGCTGGATGAGCTTTTCCTGGCGGTCGTTTTGGGACGTGCTTGACATTGAAAAGCTTTGAAGTTATTGGCTTCATGGTGGTTACCTTTTGCCTCTGGGCCAGCGGTAGTACTGCCTGACATCACATCCCAATATACACTTTATAGCGGCATTTGGTGGCCTCAAAATGGACGTCAAGGCCAATGTGTGGTTGCTTAGAACCTTGCCCAGATTCTAAAGTGCCAACACCCAAAATTTAGGGCCTTTAGGTGCTACGGTTCAGCCAAGAAAGAATAATGTACAAACACACAAACAAACCCATAAACACTTAAAATATTTATAAGATGGTTTAGCACCAAGATTGTTTTCAAAATGGCTGTTTGCAGTAAAAAAAAAGGAGGATGGAATAAGTAATTATCCAGTTCCTAGCAGTGAAACATATATCTCTGATTGACATCAACAATCACTGGCAATTTCAATTGAATCTTGTGTTCATGTGAGTAATCTGGGACTTTGATATAATCTTATTAAAGAATGGAGTTAACTTGAAATATAGTCATTACTTATTGGTCATTACATGACATTATTATCATTACAACCAACATCTCAGAGCCCTAATTTATACATTTATATGTGAAAGAAACTGAAGGCATGCTTTTAAGAGAATCTGAGAAAACACCGACATAGCAGAAGTCCTCCTTCAACATAACTTAAGTGACATCTTCATGGCGATCTCTCATCAGCCTGAGTGACTCAAAGACAATCAAGAAGATTGCTTGGACTGTGCTCCACCACTCACCCCACAGCTTTGGCCTCGCACCTCCTTAAGTCTTAAAGTAATTGAGTCTATTTTGAGGGTAACAATACCATCAAGAAAATTTGCTTGTACGAGGTCTCTTGACGATGTTAAATGTTTTCTTGTGGTGGCATTGTTCCACTTGCAAGCAGATATAAGGGTGGCCAATTGTGCAGCAAGATTTCTCGGTATCCCTTAAAACTGTTCTCATAACTTTATCCATACACAGCATTGTACTCCATAGTTTTTTTTTAAACAATGTACAGTATATAAATAAACTGATGTGTTTTGGGGAGTTTGTGTCACATTCCTTTTTCTATCCCCTCTCTAACCACTTTGTGCATCGTCACCAAACTTCGTGGGCATATTTAACAGTCTCAAAATTCTGCTTGCGGCATCTGCATGTACTTCCATCTCATCCTTTTATTCCCCCTGGGCCCAGTCAGAAGTAGCCTTTCCTCAAAGCATTCGCCATGCTTGGGGACATCATGGTATTCCATTGAGCAGAGAATCAAGTCCCACAGTCACAGGATTGCTGTTGTTGGGGGTGTTGTCCCCATTTAATCTGCTCATAGTGGAATTTTTGTTGATGCTGTTTTATGGCTCTCCCATTCCATCAAATCCCATACCATCCCATCACCCATCTTTGACGTTTATATTGTATATATTATATATAATATATATATATATATATATATATATATATATATATATATATACTTATGGTTTTGGAAAACTTACCCCAGGGGGAGAGCATACATGGACATGTAGGATGACCGAGGATCAGTTATTTCATTAGTCTTTGTATAGATAGTCCTTGGTCCCTTGTCAAAGGGCTATTTGGGGGGGCAGGCGTTGGCTCGACTGTATTTGTCCCGTGTGATGTCTTCCCCCCTCCCCCTCTGTTACTTCCAATCTTTCTTCCTTCACACCATCGTTCTGTTCAATCCCTCTGTTACTTTCAATCATCCTTCCATTACCCCATCGGCCCATTTCAATAGTCCACCACTGATCTCCCCTCCATCAAACATCCTTTCAACAGTCCCTCCTTCACCTTATCAGTCCTATCTTCAATCCCTTAGGTGTTCAGTCATCCCTCGGTCGTGTGGAGTTCCTTTCTGTGTTTCCTCCATCCATGCATTGCTTGATAATCCATCGGGTGCTCTCACCCGCACGCTCGTGTCACCTTTCGCATGCATGCATGTTTGTGGCGCGGAGCTTCTCGCGGGTGTGGTGCAATGTGACTGGGCAGTTTCCATGTGAAGGAGAGGCTGGGGGTTCTCGTTGCAGCTTTGGGCGCGTGGAGGGAAGGGTGGGGCTTTGTTGGAAGTTCCCTCAGAATGGTGTAGCAATTTCCACATGTGACGTCATGCACCTGCCCCCATCGGCTGCAGACCAATGGGAGGGAGAGAAGGCTTGTGGGAGGAGGGGAAGAAAGCTGATGTGAAGAAGAAGCATAAAGCCGAAGAGAAGCACTTGTGACAGGCTCGCGCAAAACAGGGACGAAGAGCGCTCCTGAGCAAATGGCTCAGAAAGCAGAAGGGGAGAAGCAAAAGGCAGAAAGTAGAAGAGAGAGGGCAGATGCAGGAGGTTGAGGGAAACAGCATGGAGAAATGAATGGGACAAGCTCGCCTGAGCAGAAGATTGAAAGACTAAGAAGGTTCATGAAGGAAGGAACAAAAACGTGTGATGGAAAAGAAAGGAAGGTTTCACGAGCAGTCGATGTCGAACTTCTGTGGAAAAAAGAAAACTCCTTCCATGAACATCATCCTGCCCTCTCGATCCTGTCAGCCATGAAGGATGAGGAGGGTGAACGACGGCACCTCATCGATCGGGGTCTGAGCAGGAAGGATCCGAGCCAGAGGAGGGCGAGTCGCACATCTAGCTCGCATAGCTGGGATTCCAGAGAGGACCTCGCCCACTGGGTCTGGGCACTTCAGGGATGTGGCGGCATGTTCACATCGCCACTGCCGATCTTCACCATCTATTTTTCTCTGCATTCTGCATATTTGTGTGAGGTGAGGGAGAGAAGGAAAGACTAGTTTCCTTTTCCCCATTCATTACGATTATTTTATTTTCAAGTCCTTGTTTTATTCTTTGCCCCTGGGTGAATGATGGCCAAGTCTTTTGTTTAAGTAAGATTGAAGAAGAAGAATGCGTGTTGGGTTAATTCTGCTCTTATGTGATTTTTTTGCTTTCTTGCTTATAAATGCTTCATTTTAAATCATTGCTTGCTTCTGTGTTTGCAATAAATAATTGTTTGTTGCTATTTCCAGTCTATCTCAGTTGTCTTTTCCTTTGATGGTCCAATGCAGTGCACAAGTAAGGTTAGACGGCACGTTCTACACCAATAATTCGCTTTATCAGCCAGCGCACACTCACTGTTACGCTCGGCAGTAATCCGAGTGCGCACTGAGGGCACTGACACCGATTATCCAGAAGTCCACAGGTCAGGTGTCATGCAAAGTCATGTAACCCTGCACGGATTGGCCGTGCCAATCGGCGTTCATGGTTGCTTGGCAACCTGCCGGTGCACGGAGTTATCTGTGTCCGGCAGCCTCAGGAAATGGTGTTCGGGAGGGACCCAATAGCTTCCCCTTGTGGCAAACCCCGGATCCCGCGACAACATATATATATATATATATATATATATATATATATATATATATATATATACACATATGTGTGTGTGTGTTTGTGGGGTAGATGGAGGAATTTCAAAGGAAAGATAGGATCATATAGAGTTGCCTGGCCTGTGGACGTATAGGAGACATCTCAATGTAAACTAAGTCGGGAAACTGTGAGCTTAAGTTATGCTTGTCACCACACGGGCGTGGTGCGGTGTTAATTAGATAAGGATGATGGATAATTTTCCACAGTATATAATTGCCCCCTGTGACTTTTCCTGACGTTTTTGTATTACAAACCAGCAATGATAGAATTATGTTTTAATAACAACCATTGAAACTGAGCTGCATAACCAAGTAGGAAGTAGCCCTGCCTCCAAGGGTGACGGCGGGCAAAGTCACGCCCCTGAGGCTGATGATTGATGGGCGTGATGAGAGTAGGAAGAAGAAGAGCGTGACAGAGGCCACGTTAGTCGGAGGATGAGGAAGCAGCTCAACGCGAGAAGCGAACGCACAAGTGGAGTTCGGTCTGAGGAAGGCAATCAAAGAAAAGCAGATTGTGTCTTGGCAAGAGAGCGGAGAGGCGGGTTGTTGCAGGAGAAGCCAGACGCTGTCGGAGACGAAGGATCGAAGTGGGACAGAAGCGAGAGAGGCAGGATCGGTGGTCGAAAGGGCAGGGCATTACGGCTGGCTTTCCTTCGACACATGAAGAAGAGTGAAGTTGCAGTTGTAGTCATGAGAGGAACGTGACTGGGATGGAGGATCTCGCTTTTCTCTCCTCTCGGCATGCCGAAATAGCTGTGTGATTCTCGTATTCATACTGAGGAAATTTGGCTCAAGTGGTGCAGCTAGACGCTGGCCATTGACTCTTGATTGGTCATGAGAGACGGATCTCGAAGCCTCATGTATATCACCAAAGGGAGCAGCGCCATTCTGCAGAGAGCGGGCTCGGCAAGCACGGTCAACGAAGAAGCAGCACCGCGGTTCGGGAGCCCAGATGTCAAATATTTCCTCACTAATTGCTCGGTGCCATTTTTCGGGATCGTTTATCCATGCGCAGCGACCACGTGGTCTGAGCACATTTCCTCAGCAAAAAGATCGCCTGGACTTAGCGAAGTGAATGAATGAGAAGGGATTTGTTGTTTTGTTTATTTTATATGACCCCTTGTCTGTTTGTGTGTCTGAGTGCGGAGGCACTTCAAAGCAGAATTTATACTGTAGATTACCTCACGTTTTTCTTGAAATTATTATAATTTGAATTACTGTCATTGTACATATTTGATTACTGTCATTAAATTGTCAATTTAATGTAATTTAATTTGCTTGTGTCCGTGTATCTCTTGTGGGTTCAAGAGTAAAACCCATGTGCTGTGCAACTGCCCTGGTGAAGCGCCTAACATTTCTTTCCCGCGCGCGCATTTATCTCCGGGACTCTCGGCTGTGGGCCTCCAAGGGAGAACTGTTTGGCCGTCCGTCCAGGTAGGGGCAACCCCTGAACATGACGTTTGGTGTCAGGAGTGGGATATGAACCCCGACTCCCTCGAGATTGCAGGATTCCAACTGCGCCAGTTGGTGCAGGAGTAAGCAAAAGCTTTCAAAAAAACATTAAAGGAATTGGGAATCTACATTTTTAAACGATCACCTCTCTCCCATTGAGGGAGAGGGGGTTGTAGTAAATGAGGTACAAATTGTATCATTAATTGGTGTCGGGTGAAAAGAATGCTTGGAAATTCAAGGGAATTTTTTTTTCTGAGGAGATTAAATGCGTACGGGAGTTGGCGGATGTGCACGAAATGGCGGATGAGCGTGAGATGGCGATGATCGTACTAGATAGTGATCCACTGGAAGGAAGCGAGCCGGGGGGAGAGTTGAGTGATGATGATGGGGTTGGAGCCTCCCCCGTCCCAAGTGTCAGTCCCTCCTCCCCCACAGTATTGGAGGATGAGACACAAGGAGCGGGTGCGATGTCCAACCAAGACTAGTTTCATTTATTAATGGAACAACTGAATAAACAAAGTGAACAAACGAACCAAAATAATGAACAAAGGGATAAAAAAAACACGAAAGAAATGAAAAACAAAATGAACAAAGGGAAAGAAAAATGATGAGGCAAATGAATGAACAATTGAGTGATAGAACAAATTAAAAGAACGCCAAAGAAAATTTTTGGAAAGGACGACAAAATTCATGAACAAAGGGATGAAATGGGGGGATAAGTTAGAAGAAGAAATTGAGTCAACAAATAAAATAATTGACAAAGCAAATGAGGACCTGGAAGGCTATCGCACCGGTGTGGATGCCATAATGCTACGGCAGGTGTAGGAATTGGGATTTTGTAAGCACCAGGGTGGTGGTTTGGCTGAGGATGTGCAAAAGTTGGAAACTCATATAACAGAACAAGAGCGGGTGTTCATTGATAAAGGCTTATGGGAGCCACAGTTGACTGGGGAAAGGATGAACGAGATTTTACAGTAACAGCTGAACACTTGGGACAATACCGTCGATGGAGAGGTGATAGAATGAAAAGTTTCTGTTCGTCTCACTGGTTACGTTGATGGTTCTGTTGAGACCATGCAAAGACTGACTGACTCGTACGAAGTTGGGTTGGGCTTGTTGCACTTTGACATTGGGGACGTTACTGAACAGGTTCGAGCAGATTTGGCAGAGCCAATGTTTGAACCACTTGCAGGACATGTAGAGGAGGAGAGTTGCAGCGACGGTAGCTTCCTGTTGGTTGAGCGGGAGGCTCATCTTGAATTAGGCCAGAGTGAGTCAAGTGCAGGCTTGGAAGAGAAACAGGTCTGCATTTGCATCTTGGGCACCCACCGAGAACAAGGTGCCAACACCGTCTGGAATGTAGCAGGCACTTTCTCCTTTTCCAGCAACTCTGTTCTCAGCTGGAAGTTTTGCAATTTGCTCCACAAGCTTTTGCATGGTGGACACCATAATGTTCTGCAGGATTCCTCGCTTCCAACTCCTCAGCTGGGGTAGCTTGGTCACACGTGGAGCCGCCGTCATGAACGTTGTGGTTGGCTTGTGGCCATCTACATCATGTTGATCACAAAGAAAGTTGACTGCCACATTGGGTGGTTGGTTTTTCCATCTAACTTGGCAGTGACGGACAGGGAGCTTGGCGCTGCAGGAGAGAGTGACATAGGTTCCGTTTTTCGGCTGACAGTGGAGCTGTTTGCCTATAAGGACAGTGAGATCAGCCCTTTTGAAGCAGGTTCTGCATCTTTGGATCTATCACGCGCCATCTCTGTGACAGGCTGGGCAGTGTCGTCTGGCACCTCTCACCCAGGTCTACCAGATGAGAGCCTCCGAGTCTCCATTCCCATGGAAGAGCAACTGTGGTGTGATAGGGAGCAAGGACCGGACATGAGGGCATCTGCGCTGGCTGAGCATGTGAGTTCAGTGGTGGTGATTTCAGGTGAGAAAGAGCCAGAACTTGAACCGGAGCCAGAACCACAGCCTTTATTGATTCCTGAACCCAGCATTACAGAGGGATCCGATGAAAAAGATCTGCTGATAGAGAGCTTACACCAGGAGATCAGAGCGTTGAGTACTGAACTGCAGTCCTCCAAGAGCAAAGCCCAGAAAGTGATGAAAAAATGCAAACAGAATGAAAAGGAATAGTGAAATCGAGCAGAGAAGCTGGAGCAAGAGCTGCATGAGGCCAAAACACATCTCAACTCACTCCAACTCTCATTGCAGGCAGCCGAGCAGACATGCGTAACAGCCCAGGGTTAGGTGATAGCGTTTGCATTGATAATCGTGGCTGTTTGCTGGCTTTTGTCTGTCATGGATGGAGGAGTGCAGTTGTCAGCATCCATGCGTGCCTTTGAGTTATCCTCATGCTGGTTGTGGGTCCACCGGTTGTGGCCTTGTTCTGCTCTTGGCCTGGTGCATCCAGGAGATGCAGTTTTGTCTGGGTCCACTGGGCTGTGGCAATGTCTGCCTGGATTTGGCTGTGGCCATGGTTCTTCCTGGAGGGGGATACAGGCATCGATCAGGAAAGGATGTGAGAACTCCAGGTTTACCACATCCTAGAGGGTGATACAGGCTTCTGGGGATGGACCAGAGAATTCTGGGATTACCAAATCCCGGAGGAGGATGTAGGCATCGATTGGGACAGGATGAGAGAACTCAAGGATTACCAGATCCCGGAGGAGGATGTTGGCATCAATTAGGACAGGATGAGAGAGCAATGGTTTACCAGATCCTGGAGGGGGATACGGGCTTCTGGGAATGAATGAGAGAAATTTGGGTCTGCCAGATCCTGGAGGAGGATGCAGGCTACTGGGAGTGGATGAGAGAGATTTGCGTGTACCAGATCCTAGAGGGGGGTGCAGGCAGAGATCCTGCTGCCTCTCGCAAGAATGTTTGTAGACACAGTTCTTGTTCCTGATCTGATTCTTTGGCATCTACTCAGAGGTTGTGCTTGAAGTCTACAAGTGCACCCAATCATTAGCCAGGGTGCTCTACAACATTTTGGAGTAACAGGCAAATTGTGAAAAAGTTTAAAAATATATATATATATATATAAAAAAAGATGTTTGGAATTCAGGGTGATTGAAAGCAAAGAATCCACAAGGGTTGATTGGAAGGGTGTGAGGAAAATTAGAAGGGGTGGATGACACTCTTAGACCCGACCAACCTGCGATTACTTACACTTAGGGAAAAGTACCTTGATGCTTACTGTCCCAAGGGTTCAGTTTTGCTAGAAATTGGGACATGGGTAATTAGGATGAGAGCGGGCGAGAGTGACTCAATGGTCAGGAAAGGGATTGGTTTGGAAACCAAAATTGTCTTCTTGTGATGTTGGTGTCTGTTACATGTAAAGAATTGAATAGTGTTTGGGGAGTGAATGTGGATTATAACATGTAAGCAGGCCAAGGCAGAGTAGGAACACGATCACCATTTTGCATTGCATTGTTTGAGAATTGAATGGCAGCAGGGGAGGGAATAAGATGTTGGATTGTGTGGGTGGGGAAGATATGTGGGACCGCAGGAATGGATTGACTGCGGCCCCTCCCCCCCCCCCGAGGTAATTTGTCCCTGGCAGCTGGTGTGTGTCTGGAAATTGGGACCCATCAGACAGGAGGTTGGTTGGGCAACCAGCGGCAAAGAGACCCTGGTGACCTGTATGAGGCCGTGAGAGCCTGGATGTGCAGAGACCCTCCCTGTGGGCATACAGCAAAAGAGTTGTTTGGCTGTCAGGGACTGAATAGTTGAAGGGGGGGGGGGGAGGCAAAATAAGTCGTAAGCCGGACGACTTGTTTTTGGACTGCGGACACCACAACTGGAAGTGCCCCCACCATTTTTGTCTTGGTTTCAACAAGACATCTTTATCGTTGTTGAGGGACTCTCGAAAGGGTTCGAAACAGCGTAGCACTTACCTTGTGTAAGTCTTCTTGGGTTGCTTTACGCAACTTATTCAGCTCGAGGAGTGTAGGGGGGTCAATCATTTATGTAATCCCAGCCACCTGGGTGTAGTCGATTTGGTGAGAGCTG
>CM068955.1:174343149-174360465 GCA_035128595.1 Eptatretus atami | reverse complement strand
TATAAATCAAAAGAGGTGGTGTTAACATTGTGCAGGAATTTAGTGAGGGCCACATTTAGAATATTGTGTGCCGTTTTGGTCACCACAATTACAGGACACCCTGCTACAGAGAGGGTTTAGCACAGGGCTACTAGATTCATTCCAGGCCGAGCTTGACTCAGCAATTAGAGAGCGGCTGAAGGAGACAGGGCTTTATACACGAGAAAGGAGGCGGTTACGAGGAGATATGATTGAGATTTTAAGATAATGAAATGTATAGATAAAATAAGTGCAGATGAATTATTCAACAGAGTAGACAGTGATGGAACAGGGCCATAGCCTGAGAATGTAGAAGAGGAGAGTTAAGACGGTAGCAATGCAGGGACTTTTACTCAGAGTATTTAATGCATGGAATGGCCTCCCTGGAAAGTAGTGGCAGCAGTAAAAGTAGATAAGTTTAATTATAATCTGATAGGTACCTGGAAGTTATGGAGATAGAAGGGGATGGGGATGTTGACAGGACTTTTAGGGTTTGAGCATTGATGGGTGATTGTGTGCATGTGTCCAGAGTGCTGTTGGTGTGGGTCTTGTGAAATGGTGTTGTGTGGTTGCTTTTAACCAAGTCATGCCCCCTCCCTGAGGGAAGAGAAAGCAAAAAAAAAAAAAAACTACCAAAACTTCAAAAAATACAATAATAATAATAATAATATGAATAAAAAAATAATAAAACAATAATAATAATGAATTTAATTAAATCATATAAAAAATTTTTTGCATTTTTCCTTGGCTCTTGTGGGATAAATTAGAATAGTATGGTGGTCGCGCAGGCATGATGGCGAATGCCTCCACCTGTGTTACATTTCCTTGCATATATATATATAATATATATATATATATATATATATATATATATATATATATATATATATATATATGTGTTGTAGATACAATGTTGAAAAGGCTTTTCTGGCTCACAGTTGCATCAGCCTCATCTATTTGGCATGAGCTTAGAGCTACAGCCCTGTACTTCCCAGTAGGATTGTACTTTGCCAATACTGGGAAGAGAATCTGAAATCTCTTCTCCCACTGCTGCCATGTAGGAATCGTAGTAGCAGAGTCGGGGTGATGGTAGTTCTTCGTTTTTTTATTGATGTTTGTACATGTTTTATGTTTTTGCTCAGACTTCGTGATATTATTGTAATATAAAATTATGATTTTTATTTGTAAAATAATATGTTTACCATGTGTATTATTTTTAATTGTGCTATTACCAATACCCCAACGAAGCTCTCATATACAGCTCAAGCACAATAAATAACACTGTTGGAAACACATCTCCATCTAAACAATGGAATAATATTCCCTTTTAGTGTGATTCGCACTCCGTATTCCAGGAACGCAACCTGAGTGCTAAGCGAGGAATGTATTACTGTATTGTAACATGTGTTTGGTGAATGTCATAATAAAAAAAAAGATGTAATTATTAATCAAATTGATGTTAAACAATAAATAACGGTGCTCTGGGTAATCGATCATCATGTGTCGCGTGCCCCGCTCGGCTGGAAGATGGGCTGAGCTTAGCTTATGTCTCAGCTTAAGAAGGCGAATTATTTATCAAGAAATTAATATACAACTGATTGCATTCAAGTATTTATATTCCGTATGCAAAGGGAAATTAATATAGAAAGGGTCCACAGTCACCATGGGACTATACCGAGTACAAGTAGTTGTCGCACGATCCTGTAAAATGAGGCCGTTCGACCCAACATTGTTGTGGTGCACGCACTCAAGGGTTAATTTTTGCTGTAGCTTTAAACATCAACATTGTTGATGGTTTAATAAAGTCTAAATAATCCGATGTTGATCGGGTGACCCAACTTGTTGAAGTACAAATATGAATAAATGGAAAAAAATTAAAAAAATAACTAAGAAAACTTTGGAATTGCGGACTGATTTACTTCTTCAAGTCCATCATACAAGATGTAATGTGATGTTGGTTCCCAGAACGGCAGACATTTTAGGAAAGTCTTGGAATATTGATGAAGATTATTTTAATAGTGTTCATGCTTTGAAGTTTAGAAAAGATATCAAATTCGAGTTTGAGTGTTTTTTGTTTGAAATACAAACCTAAAAGATTTTCGGCAGGCAATGTGGTCGACTTGTACTCATATTTATTGAAGTTGTAAGCTTTTCCCCATCGAGATAACTTGAGGAATAAAGCTCTCCTTGTTTAGTCATCTTTTTGGAAGTAAAATTTGTGAGAAAGTCCAGATCACTTAAATGTAATGTCAGTAAAATGTAGAATAGCACAAATATATAAAATAGGACTGTGAGTCCTGAAGCTCACCTGGATCAGGAGCTATAGTCACTCAACCCCCCGCAGATTTTTATGCAGTCGATACATCTTTGTTAGGCTTCAGATATGAACCATATGACTCAATGACTGACTGACTGACTGACTGACTCACCTATGGACACTGTTTGATCAGATAAGCTCACCGGACTCAAGTCCTGGTGAGCTAAAAATGACTAATGCATTTCTTTCCATATCAGTGGATTAAAATCTCTGCTCTGGATCATTACAAAACTGATTAAAATGTATTATCATGGGTCTGGGTGGTAAAGTTTAATCCCCCAAACCCAATTGTGGTGGAGGGGCGGTTAACACCGACCAAACCGGATCGCCAAGTGGTTTTCCTTAGGAGGTGGACACGTGATCCTCAGAGATTGTCATGCGCAGGAGGGGCAGGGCGGTACTGGCAGAGCGATGGATGCACAGCACAAGGATTTATACTCGAATCCCATGACAAATACACGGACGCAGCAACTTAAAATAGATCCGGGGATTTAAAGAAAATAGAAATATTTACAAGGGTAATTAAAAATGTAATAATAATATGAGAAGTAAATATTGGTCTAAAGTCGAGGCGCCTCTACACACAGACTTAAATACAGACAAGTCGAAAACGAACAAAAGAAAATCCTCCCTTTATTCTGGCACTTAGCTTTGTCCAGAGGTGGTCTTTACTGAACTTTGGGATCAAGGCACTTCATCCTGCACAGGAAGACATGCATGCACCAAAAAGGTGGCGAGCCCCTCTCTGGGCAGGAAATGTTTGTGAGGCGGTATTCAATGCCAGGGCTCACCAACTGCCGTGCGGCTTCCTCGTCGATCATGCTTGCTCATGCCGTGGCTTTGCAGAATGGCGCCGTCTCTTTCGGTGATATACATGAGGCTTCGAGGTCTGTCTCTCGTGACCAGCCAAGAGTCAATGGCCAGCGTCTTGCTCCACCATGCGAGCCAATTTGCCTCAGCACAAATACAAGAATCGTGCCGTCTTCTTCATGCATCAAAGGAAAGCCAGCCGTAATGCCCTGTTCTTACACGCCATCTCCTAGCTCCGTCGTCTCTCTCATCGCTTCTCCTCACACACCAAAATCCACTTGTGCATTCGCTTCTGATCGCCCTTCGACTCCAAGCCTTGGGGATACCAATGTGTTCACGAATAATTAATAGGTCACATGGTCTGGCAGCCACATTGGATTGAACAAAAATATTTGAAAATTCTTTCTTTTGAACTGCTTCATCAATCGACGTGAAACGTCACAGTTAGTTTGTAGAAAGTTGTATGTGTAGGTTTTATTTAGAGAGTTTGGTATCGATATGCTTACTTTCACCAGTATAGGAAATAGCACACACGTTCCTTGTCAAAAGTCACTCCAAGATATTATCTCTGAGCATCAGGAAGTTTTAGTTCATAATTTTGGCATTAAATGCCGAAGAGGTAAATCTTTGTATTCCTCGGCTTTTCGGGATTCCTAAGCTTCATAAGGACCCGTACAAGTATAGGTTTATAGCGGGTGCCAGGCAGTGTTCCACCAAACAGTTATCGGTTATCGTTAACTCAGGCTTACAAGTTGTTTGGGAACAGTTCAGGAAATATTGTTTATAAATTGAGAAGGATTCCGCTATTAACACCTCCTGGGGCATTAATTCTTCTTTAGAGTTCTTAGATATATCATTAGACGCCTCAATATCAAGTCAGTTGAAGTTTTTGATATTTCAACTTTATATACAAATTTGGATTTAGTACTAGTGAGGGATTCACTCTTCAAAGTGATTAACAAGGTTTTTAACTCTTTTAATAAATTTTTATGTCAGGTTTGATGGAAACAATAATTTTTTCAATTGTTTTTGTAAAACTCAAGTTTTCATTGTTTTGATGGAGTAGAAGTTTAAGGATGCTGTTATATTGATTTTATTTAATACCTTTGTGTCTTTTTGTGGGATAATGTTTCAACAGGTTAAAGGTATTCCCGTGGGTGGGAATTGCAGCCCCCGACAAGCGGACATTTTTATTATTTTGTGTGAATTTTCATTCATGCAGAAACTGATGAAGGAGAAAAAAATTAGGATTAGCTCAAATATTGCCGTGTTCAGGCTTGTTAACAACAGCCTGGACTGATAGCCGAACGTTTTTACTTGGCGGCGAACAGCCGAGGTTCTTGGAGATTATGGCGCATGCGGGATGGAGGGTGGTGAGGGCGCGTACCAGACAGAAGCACACGGGTTTCTCCTCGAACCCAAAATGAATAAACAAACACAAGTAAATTCAACAAATGGTGGTTTAATAAAAATAAATCGAGGAGTTATAATGAACATTAATCAAAGCATGAGGGAATGAAAAGTGAGGTCTCCACTCAGTCACAAAAACAGACAAGGGTAAAGATATAAATAAATAAATTCCTCCCTTTAAGCTGGTACTCAACTTTATCCAGAGATGACCTTTAGGAGCCTCACAGTCGAACCGCGTAGTCACCGTGTGGGAAAACGCACCAAAATGGCGCCAAGTCGCTCCTCGCGGCCTCGTCTGTGAGGTAATGCATGCGGCGATCTTCAATGCCAGAAGCCTACAAACCGCCGTACAGTTTCTTCTCACAATCAACATTGCCACATCGCTCCTCTCTCAGCACCATGCCCGCTCACAACAAATGGCGCGCCTTTCTCCTTGATCATACAACAAGGCGATTGCTGAGGCTCCGAGATGAGGCCAAGAGATGCACTCTTCTTCTCTCAATCTCATCGAAGCATACAGACTTCGCAACTCAGCCCAACAGCCAACACACAATGGCCAGCGTCCTGTTCCAGCAAGCGAGCAAATTCACACAGCAAGAACAACGAGAATCACGCAGCCTTTTTGTCATGCCGAAAGGGACCAGAGCCTCATGCTTTGCTTCCAACCGCCCTCTTGTCTCTCCAGCCCCTTCTCCTTCTCACGTCACACTGACCAATCCTAAGTCTCGGGGGCATGGCCGGCCGGTGACCCTTCCTGGGGGCAAAGTTTTTGCCTGCTCGGAAACATTCGGCTCTGCTGTTATTGGTGTTTTTGGAAAAACTTGGTCTTTTTACAGCCAGCTTTGTAAATGCAAATATGTAGGAAAAGGTCACAGGGGGCAATCACATACTGGGAGAACTAGCCACAAACCTTACCTAGTTAATGCAACACCACCCCCGTGTGGTGACACGTAACAATCTTAAGCTCACAGTTTTCCTAACAATTTACATCAAGATGCCTCCTACTCATGCACGTACCGTGCCATACTATACAATCCTATCTTCACTCTGAAATGCCTCCATCTTCCCCCACAAACATAACAAAATTATCTCATACATGTTGTGTGGATGATATTTGTGTGGTTAACTCTAATTGTTTTTGATGGCCAGCTTGGCAAGATTTATCCAGATAGCCTGATCGCAAATATGAGTGGTAATGATTGTACAGTTGCTGTATATCTGGATGTGTTGGTTAGAGTTGGACAGAATGGCTTTAGTTCAAGTGTATGTCATAAAGTTGATGATTTCAGTTTTCCTGTGTTCTTGTACCAATTAAAATTTCCAGGTAGCAATGTACCAATTAAAATGGGTTACAATGTCTTCTCATCTCAGCTATTTCGATTTGCAAGAATTTGTTCAGTAAAGGATGATTTTGTGGAACGTGCCGAGAATGTTTTTTTTTTACATCATGTTAAACAGAGGATATTTGGCTGATTGTTTGATCAGGTCTTGTGAGAATGTCCTTGGACTCCATCGTCACCTGTTATTTAAGTTTGGTTGGTTTTTGTGTGAACAAGTTACCATTGCATTGCATTTAATATAATAATAATCATGAATAAGAATACAAAATAAAAACACAAATTATAATAAAATAAATAAATAAATGCAATTTATAAAAAACATTATAAATAGACATTAAAACAATTTGCTGGTGGTTGCTCGGATATACAGTGCAGCACGTTAAAATCGGTTATTGATGACATGCAATAGGTTTCCTTTTGATTTTTATTCATTTATTTATTCGCTAATTCACAATTTCAGATTGGCTCTACAAACCCGCCATGATAAATGAATGTCTGAAAGGTGTCGTCAGGAATTGCACCGAACTTTGTGTCGATTCCCATGTTTTAACTCCTAACTATCGCAGTGCGCTGTGAATTTCTGGTAATTTCCAAGATTTTCTTCCGTCTGTCTCTTCTACAAATGATTTAATTATCCCATAAAGTTGTCGCGTTGGGCCTGAAGTGTCAATGGAATGACTGTATCTGTCGATATCTTCACCTACTGCAGCGCGTGGACCTTTGGAGTTTGAGACGTTTGCGACGTGAACCCGGGATGCAATTTGAAGTGCCTGCGAGTAAAAGATTCTGCTTCCTCAGCACGTGTGGAATCTAAGGTGAATCTGCGTGCACGGCACGTACAGATTTCATGAGAATATGTCGCGGCAGTTAATTGGTGGTGAGTGATGCGTTGCATTGGGATGGGATGGGACTGGGAGGAGGGGAGCCTAAGCTTGTCGGGTGGGGGCATTGCGGTCCCTCCGCTTTGCCAAAGTTGGCTCGACATCACGTCCAGAAACGAGCGCCCACGTCGCCTCCCACCACCCCCCAGGCACCGTCTGCCGTGTCCCTGCTGCTCTAAAAGCGCCCGGGGGAGTCTCTCGTCTCATCCGGCTGCCCCTAAAAGACACACCTGCTGCTCGACGAACTGGAAGAGGAACATGCCTCATCCGCCGCTCGTTTCACTCATCTTTGCCGCGTTGCTGGTTTCAGGCAGCACGGATCCAGTATGCCGGGATGAACCCCTGGAGAGCCGTGAGAGTCATGCTCCGATTCTGCTCACAGGGACGGTGGAGAAGGTGCAGAAACACGGTTCGGGCAGCAGGCGTTTCTCCTGCACGGTGGGTGTGCGGACGTTTGAACATAACCAAACTGTCTATTTGTCTTGGTTTGAGGTAGGTCCAGTAAGTGCAGAAAAAAATGACTAAGTGACCCACAATGAGCAAGACGTTGCATGACAGTTTGCAATCAAACTTTCAACGAAAGTTTGCTTTGTCACTGCGCCTTGCTGGAATAAGTACAGTCCACAAAGCCTCTCGGGTCCCCCTTTTATTCTAGCATTTATCCCACCTCTGCCTGGCAATCTATGAGTTCCTTTAACAGCCAAGGCATTCCAACTTGCTTGCGGAGTGTCAAAAACGACTACAATCTCCACCTATTCATGCTGCAGCTACATATGGATGACAATGTGAAGGGCACTTTATGTGTGTTCCACAGATATTTTGGCATTGCTTTATTAGTGGAACTCTGGTCGTTTTGGATCAGTTAATATAGCGATGGACACTTACAAATGGAATCGGCATTAGCCACATCCTTCGAGTGCTGAAGATTACCTGAATGCACCTGTGTGTGCCTCGTTGGGCATCCCGTGTAATCATTGGACATCCTCGTGTGTTTCCGATTTGTTTTTTTATCATTATCTGCACTTTATATAATTTTACATGTTTGTCTTGGGACACTTACTCACCCATGGTTATTAAATCTAAATAAATTTCAGCTTTGGTTTAAGTCTATATATATATGAGGAATAGGCATCCACCACCATCCTTGAGACTTTGACCATGTTGTGGGTTGTAGTGCTGCGGCCGAGGTCTTCGTTGTTTTGTTTTTCTTCTGCCCTCACTTTTTCACTTTTATTCGCTTTTAAAATTGTTTTCTTTGTCTCACTCAACCTTTCCACGTTGCTGGCTTCAGGCAACACAGATCCAGCATGCCGGGATGAACCCCTGGAGAGCCTTGAGCGATTGACACAAAACTTTCAACATAGGAGTGCTGACCCATGGATAATTATTTTAACAAAGTTACATGACTAGATGGAAAATCAACCTCACTGCGCTGGCCTCAGCCAAAATATATCTGTGATGAAGTTTTCATGTAAAAATCACCTTTCTACGGTTGGGTCACTGAACAAGTCGAGTACATTAGAAATATTCCGAGCAACAACCTTGAATAATGCCTTTGATATCTTCCACAATATCGACAAATTCATTAAATCTGGTGCTGCTATTTCAAATCCACCGACATTTCCTGATCTAACATGGATTACCTGACCGCATGAGAAGTTAAGTGGGCTATACCACATTATGCAACATTTGCTGAAGGGTGATCCGAAGTTTAGGTTCCCGTTTGGAATCCCATTTAACAAAGATCAATGTCACTTTCAAACATATTGTTTGATCAGAAATGCCATTGACACTAAAGGTGTGCATCAACCTTAATGGATTCCTTAGGTGCACTGCATTTTGGCCCTGTTTACTTCTCAGGGGTTTAAATGTTATTCATGCATTGTTTAAACCGTCTGTTAAAACTGCTGTATGCAGGTACGTGTATGGCGCTGCCTCAAAGGAGAAGGTTTTCTTAAAGGCACCGAGGCACCCGATCGACGCCGGATGATCACAGTTGAAGGTTTTGGGGAGCCAGACATCTGTGACAGCACCGCTGTGCTCGGGGACACACGAATCTTCCTTCTGCGCCCGCAGCCAGCGCTGCACACTTTCCGCCTTACGTCCAGTCCTTTGCGTGTGACGCTCAAGAACCTTAAGAGGGTGGAAAATGCCATTGAAGGTGGGTGGGTAAGACCTGGTTTCTCTGAGTTCTCACAAAACCAGAAACTGAAACCAACATATCATTGATGCTGCTTCTTCTCACATTATATAAAGAGGTAGAATCTTATTGCTTTTGAGGTTCTCAAGGACTTTTGAAGAAAAACACTTGACAATGTCATCAGGGTTTTCTCATTTAGGTTGGTGATTTGGCGGAGGAGGTTAAAGAAGGATATTTCAACAAATAAATATATCTGTGGCTTGCTTCCATAATTCCTTAGCAAAACAAAATTTTCACTTTGATGCTGTTTTTCTTTCCTGGCACTTCAAGCAACAAAAATAATATCACCAACAGTTACCTGAAATTTATTGTCCAATGATCATTCAATTTCTAATCATTTTAGCTTTGGACACTACCCATATCTTACCAAGATCAAACTTGAAAAAGTGTTTGAAACTACAAAATTACACCAACAAATGACCAAGGAAGATTGAGTGAATGTCTTTTATGATGAATGACATGTGAGCAAGAGGCGAGCCATAAAGTTTAAGTCATGAGAGATCACCTGAAGTGATCACTCTTCTAATGCTGGAATGTGGTCTCAGCAATTTGTCTGTCTTTGCATCTCATATTAAGTTTCATTGATACGATTCATTGACCCAGTGGGAGAACACTATCCATAATATGAAAGAAATCAGCTGGGAATGGAATCTCGGCCCAGCTATAAACTGTCATCCTGGTGTTTCATAGGCAGGGCGAGTCATTAATCGGTGTACCATCTCTCGGATGGACGTTAAACTGGGAATCCCATCAGTCAGCATTAGTTGCTGAAGGTTAAAGATTTGATGGTGTTCTTCGTGAAGAGTAGGTGAGCTATCACCGGCACCATGGCCAAAAATTCCAAAATTCCTGCTCTAACCTACAAGAGGGCGTTGCATCAGCGGCGCAACCATGCCCTCGGCCAATAATGCTACCCCATAGCCTTGTGCTGCATAAGAAACAAGAATTAGGGATGGCATAAGTATGAAATTGTAGTTTAATGAGGTGTATATTAAATATACAATCATTTGTGTATTTTCTTGCACATTCTACGTGCTTATATTTTGGAAGGGAATGAAAACATTCACGTTAGTTGAAGCTTTTGAATCGAGTTGAATGCCTCACTTAGTTGCGTAGTTTGAACAGTTGAATGACTCTTTGTTAACGAGTTCCCCCAAAAATAACAATGGCATCATTGGAAATGCATGGGGAATAGGTGATAGATAATCCAGCAATATAGGGACATTAAAACTGGGACAATAATTATCAAAGGAAGGATTACTCGGGTACCAAATTCTAATCACTGTGCCTTGTGCACTCACTTCCCTCACTTTCTTCCACCTATTGTCATTCATTCTTGAGCCACACAGACTGAGAATGCTCATGGTTATGATTTAAAATTTTGAATTGTGGCTGTCATGTGACCCATACTCAAGGGGAGTCCAAAGTGCACCAAATAAGAAAAACAATGCATGTTAAAATATAACATATATATATATATTCTTACCAATCATAAACTTGTATATTGAAAAATAAGTATATAATACGTATACATTGGCACGTCTTGTATAACCTCCCTTTCTCTAAGACCCCACATATAAATTTATACCCTCCCCTATCATTCTGGATAAACGGCCTGCATTGTTGCCATGATTTTCTGTACACTCCATATTTTAATGTTTATTGCTTTCCCGTGCACTACTTCCAGTTTTATTGAACAGCTTGGTAAGAATTTGGTATTTCTGATGAGATCAGCATCGGTTTTGAAATCGGCAAAAGGCAATCTTGCAGTGAGTATGACATTCGTTGGAGCAGCATATTGGGAGCATCCATAATGGACAGAGGCCTTCATTAGAGTCCAAGTATGGAGTGATGTGAGCAATGGACAAATCTACAGCTGTATCCTTCAGACTGTAGCTTTGTCCAGAATTGTGCAGACTCTCTTCCACGCAGTAGATTACGCAAGTTGTTGAATGACCTCAGATTATTGATAAATTCAAACATTCTGCAGATACAATAATTTAATTGTCAGCAGGAGTCAAAGTTTTCAGCAAAACGGTTGGTATCGACTGTTGTTGTTTTTTCCATCAGTATCATTATTATTATTATTATTACTATTATTGTTATCATTATTATTGTTGAGCTCATACAATGCACTGCTCACCATAACCATTTTCGGTATGCTGAAAGATTACTATTCGGGTGTGGTTCAGTACTTAGCAAGTTAGCATGATGTATTTACAGTAATTCCAGCCTCAGCTTGCCAGGAACAGGTAAGGAATCTTGTATGGGAAGCCTCATTCCATGTCCAGAGGGAGACAGGCATTAACAGTGGAAGCCAAGAGTAGAATATTTTTTTACCCCGTGTCTTCATGTTTTTATGTTTGTGAGTGTACACGGATTAATAAAAGAGAAAATCAAAACTGGAAATCACGATTGTCACAGGTTGTAGGGACTTTGGTTGTAGTGCCTGTCACAAGTTGTAGGAAACCACATGGTGGTAAGGATCTTTGTAAAATTGTATAGACTATAGATGGAAGTCTCGATTATGCCAAGATCAAAACCCAAAAAATATAAGCTAAAGCCACAATATATTTTTTTTTAAATAAGAATAAAGCAAAATCTTGATTAGTGCAGATGATAGTAAGCAGAATAAAAAGAAAGTTTGGAGGAGAGGTAAAAGTTTGGTTGCCTATGGGGGTCAACAGAAGGAAAGGAAAGAACATCTGTGAATCATCGGCGGAGGGGAGTCGAAATTTCCAGTTTACTTGCGTACGTTATAAATAGATGGTTTCTTATCCAGAGCAGTTTGGCTGCTTTTTGGGGAGCCCATTGCCAAATTGGAATCACTTGTATATTATTAGTTTGTACTGAGGTACAGGAATACATTATTGTTTCACATTCGATGTCAAACCAGGCATGAAATATATAAAAGGAGCTCGGTCTTGGCATGCATGCATGCGTGCGTGCGTCCGTCCGTCAATGTGAGTGCTTCTATTTTTTTTTTGTTTTTTTTGTGTACATTGTCGAGGCTCTTACGAGAGCTAACACACAACACACATCAAGGGGGCATGAAACAAGAGGGGCAGGAGAGATGACAAAACAGTGGGAATAGAGACATTAGGAGATCTGTGGAAGGGAGAGGGTGGGGCAGGGAACACGGGGTATACAAGATGGACATTACAGGGACTTTTAGAAGGAAAGCAGGAATTTGAAGGAGGTGAGTTTGGGGGGATTAACAGGGGTTGAAAGATTGAGGTTTTGGATGGGGGAAGATAAGAGGTGGTGGTGAACAGCTGTTTTGAAGGCCTGGATGGAACATTGGGATTGAAGAGAGTGTGGGGGTTTATTCAAAGGCGGGTCAAAAGAGGAATGAAGAGTGAAGGTGAGCATTCGTGATTTTGGTAGTTTTACCAGAAGAGGGTTGCTGATGGGCCTTGAGCGCCCTGCGAAAATATGGACAGGACATATCGTAGACAGAGCGGGGGGGGGGGGAGGGGGAGACCATAGAGGAATGGCAAAAGACAGAAAGACCACTGAAATGCCTGCGGTGAGAGAGTGAGAGGCCCAAAGACTCCGCCTCACCGCGGGAGATACCAATTATTATAAATGCCTTGGTTTCCACAGCGTGAAGCTGAGAAGGTGAGAGGCAGAAGCACCAGCCCAAAGGGGTGAGCAGTACTCCATCAGGCTGTGGAACACAAAGCTTTTGTATGTGGTCAGGAGCTCAGGTGGGCCGAGGAAGGACTTTTCATGATTGATGATTCCCAGTCGGTGACTGGCTTTGGAGGCCAGGTTGGAAATGTGGAAATAGTTTTATTTGTGGGAGCAGTTACTGGATTGGTCCTACATTACTTTGCTATCTTGGGTTTTGCAGGTAATCAGAGTGATGACAGGATATGTTATTGGTGTAGTGTTCTCATTGCGGGTTTACATAATTATACTTATGTTCATAAAAGCAATGTTGGACAGCTGGAATCAGCATTGCACCTTACACATCCCTCCATCTTTCTCCATGGAAGATTTAATTCATCTTTGCATGTCATTGTTTATTATCACAGATATTACATTCATAGTGTATATCCAGGACTGTGCTTAAACAAATCGCACGTCTTCCCTCCAAATTTGTTTTGGTGTGAAGCTTAATTATACATCAGGGGGAGGGTGGATCATCTTCACAATATGCTGCCCATTCCTGGGTTTGAGTCCAGGTGGATTTTAATCTGATAAACAAGAATAATTGCACTGTGGTCACAACATGCGACAAAAAAACATATGTACAGTATTTTTCCTCCTCTGCCCGCTCAACTCCCTCATCCTTGCTCATGTCCCACGCACAAACTTTGTGAAAGATGGGTCTGAGAATTAAAAAATAATTACCCACAGCTCAGATTACCTTCTGTGATCTGTCTCATTAACCTTATGCCATGTCTTTCACATGTTCCCATGTGAATGAATAAGATTAGAAAGAGCGTTATCTGTCCAGTGTTCCCATGTGAATGAATAGAATTGGATAGAGCAGTGTCTGTCCCATGTTCCCATGTGAATGAATAAGATTAGATGGATAAGAATCATCGTGATTCCGAAAATGGGATTTACCTTTATATGCTACCTCAGTTTTGGCGCGTGTGCGTGCGTGCGTCCCTCCGTCTCCCCTCTTCCTTTCTTCCGCTCTCCCGCTCTCTCTGTTGTAATGAACTCGTTGGTCATAAAAACCTGGACGTGGTCATTCGTGGTCCGGGACTTTGTCATTAAGTGCGAGTGAATTGGCTTTAACAATCTGGTAACGGGCCAATTGGGAAATATGCATTTAAAGCACTCTTACAACAGTTGATTCGTCGAAGTTATGATTTTAATGGTCATATCAGAACGAGCTGATTCGTCTCACGGTCATGAATTGTTTAACCCCAATATGGGGCTGTTCAAAAACTACGTAACGCTATTTTTTTAGGGAGGCGCGTATGGGCTTGTTTCAGCCTTACTAATAATTTTTATTTGACGTGTGATTATATTTTTCGGGGTCCTTCATCATGAGTAACACTCGACCCAAACAAAGCCAATGGAAATCTGACACAACAAAGCTGGACAATGTATATAATCAGCAGACCCCTCCAGGCCAAATGTGTTCGGCCCACCAGAAAACCAAAATGGCAGCCATATCTTTTTGTCTGGGTGCAACGGTGGTGGAGTCAAGCGACAGATGTGGGTGTGGTCCGGCAGCTGTCCAACCAATGGGTGCACATTTCGAAAATCGACCCCCAACAAGAACCCCAACAACAACAACAGCAACGCAAAGCTCTTGGACACCTGCGACATGTCGCAGGTAAAAATAGGAAATTGCTGCAGATGTGCCAGCAGAACAACATCAGTACGTTGTCAGTTTGTCTAAGCATTTTAGGATGTGGAAGTGAAAGATTTGATGGTTTCCTTGCCTTTGGGCTGCGAGGATATCTCAGAGGTTGTGCAGTTAGTTGCCTTTGAGCTGTCTAATCGAGGTTTGGTTGCTGATTCTTGTATATGATGTGGCCTTGTAGTGGGGCAACTTAGCTAAATATAGCATAACAATTGTGCATTTTGTGAGGAAAGCACCAAATTTGGCACACTAGTAGCCTAACATATTATGAACAGATTTGGATATTGGGCCATCTCAAATTCAGCCGCTGATGGCTGTGGCAGCCATTTTCCACTGCCATCAAAAATTTTGAGATGGCCCAATATCCAAATCTGTTCATAATATGATAGGCTACTAGTGTGCCAAATTTGGTGCTTTCCTCACAAAATGCACAATTGTTATGCTAAGTTGCCCCACTATTGATGTTTCACAGTCGGTTCTTTGCATCAAGTGGACATTAAGCTATATTAGGAAGCAGTGTTTAAGCGTTAACTGTTGGATGTTTAAAATATCCGATGGTGTATTTTGACAAGTTTTCGCCGGCACCCTGGTCAACATCCAAATTTCTTCCCTGCTACATCGACAGTAAAACGCAGCCACCTTCATAAGATGCATAGTGGACACAGTGTAATGCCAGAAAGGAAAATATGCTGCACTGCACAGGTAACTGACCACCTGAGACAGTCAGCGATGAAAGGGACCGAGAGAGAAGGAGAGGGAGAGAGACAGACAGAAACAGATACTCAAAGCAGACCAGATCTTTTCGCTGGTTCTGCAACTCAATTTCCTGTATTTCTCAAATGGAGGGTTGACCATCTGCCATCATAAAGATCCTTCCCAGATCTTTATAACCACCTCAACAGAAGCGAAGTCAACAGAAGATCAAATTCGAAACTTGTTCTGTGCCTGGAATAAATTTCAGCACACAGTGGGTGCTCTGTGAAAATGCTTTCAGTGCAAACAAAACATTTGAAGTTATTTAATTTCTCCATATATTTGAAATAGTACTGTACAGAGTGGTTGTAATTATAGTGAGTAGACTGAACATAATGGTACAACAGACATTATTTCTTACCTTGAAGGAGCTGGGAGTGATTGGATGAATTTGAAAACGAAGGAAACCAGAAAAAAAAAATCCATTTTCCATTCAGCTGTGCAATCACTCAAGTGATGGACAGCCCTCTTGGACCTGCAACATCCTCCTCTCGACGATCCCCCCACGTCTCCATCAATCGCGCACTATCTGGCTGAGAGGGAGAAATTAATTTGTCTAATGGAAGTGCTCGGAATCCCCAGCACACACCAGCGATCAATATATTGGAACCTTTAATTCCCCTGAAGGCCTTTCATGTGGCTCATTTGAACAAGGCAGCGAGTCGAGCGGTTATGGGCTGGATTAACCCCTACTTCGCTCAATGTGTCGTGGTTATTCCTGTTGGCATGGATTCTGACAATAGACAAAGGGCTGATGAGATGTTCTTCAAAGGAATACTTCCTTGTCGATGACTTCCTGTTTTGGGGTGGGTTCCATCATGTCGCGCTTGCTTTTCATCCCACCTGAACTCATTGCCAAGTCGCAAGACATGATGCCTCATGCTCCCTGCGATCCACATGCAAGTTACATGCACAACCAATTGAGATTGTCTCAGAAACACTTGATACCATGGTGCGTCATTTCAATACTAAAGCCAATTTGGGTACTTTAAGGTGAATTTCCCGAATCGGTTTTGGCCATTCCATGAGCCCTGAGCTCAACTTAAAATTTTCTCACACACCTCTAATGCATCTTAATCTTCAGATTAATTATTGAGAAATTTCTGAACGAGTAGATAATCTAAGAAAAGTTCTCTCATCAAACCTTTTTTTAAAAACTTTTAATGTAAATTACAGTTTATGTAATTTTTTATACGAAGCACTTTTGTTCAAATTTGTTCGTTTTCCCCCACCCCATTCTGAAACTTTAATACCTTTATCGCTTACCATTACCTAATGGATATGTTGCAGTTCTGTATCTATCCTTCAAACTCGCCTTTCTTCCCCTTTGGCTTCTTCACAGAGGTATAAGTTTGATTTGCTCAAGCAACAAACGACATTTGCTCTCCGCAACCCCTTATCCATTAGAAACATGCAGCTGTGACATACATATGAGACAAAGGCTTTACAAACAGGAGCCATTGTTGCTTTGACAACAATGGCGAAATATATATATACAGTATACACACATATACTGCATTACCACAGAGAGTATATGTATATATTGTTACAGCCCGGGGTTTGAGGTTCGCCACAAGTGGAAGTCCTCGGGTTCCTTCCGAACGCCCGCTCCTGAGACAACCCGCCGAGGATAACTCCGCAGTCTGATGGGTTGCTAGGCAACCTCCAATGTCAATTAACTCCGTCAACTCTAACGGGGTTATCCGTCGGACACCGTTTACCCGACGAGGTGACTAAATTAACCGAGTTTTGTGCCCTCAGTGCACACCCGGTTTACTGCCAAGCGATACACTGGCTAACGAGTCGAGCCAAACGGTGGAGTGCAACTTCCCGTGTAACTATACTTGTACACTATATCGTGCATATGAGATGTGCTGCACTTCATTGCATATGGGAAATGCGTTGCACTTTTTGCCATGGACATGCATGTGAGAAAGCACTGTGTTTCACCACAAATGTACCAAGCGTCGTGCTTTGTGCCACAAATGTGTGAAATGCAAGTATGAAGAATGTGAGAAAGCAATTAGGTGCCGGTCCGGAGGGTCAGTTGTTTATGGTGAGCGATAAGTTTTTGGGGATAAATAATAAAATAATGAGTTGATTCGAATGATGAGGAAGACAGACACACCGAAGGACGAGAATAAACCTGCGGGGTTGAAAGAAATACCGATGGGATGAAACAGGGGTTGTTGAATTGAGGTTTGGTGAAGGGGATTATTGGTGGATTGAGAAAGGCAAAGGGGGTACAGACCGAT
>CM068955.1:174253602-174306274 GCA_035128595.1 Eptatretus atami | reverse complement strand
TCGATCATTGTAAATCTTGCCTGTGTATTCATGCGTAAGTCTGCTCTGTGTCTTCTTTTGTAAGTTGCTGTAAATTGTCGTACTACATCTTCTTTCTTTCTCCTGCATAACACCCCAATAAACCTGTTTCTGTGCCACATAAATTTCCTCGTTTATTATTAAATAATTATTGTAGAAATGTTCCCAGTTCGTTTCCGTCCTTTCTTTCATTGGTCCAGCATGGTTCGGATCTGAGTTTTAGCTGGGTCTTGTTCCCGTTAATCTGCTCATCCTAGCTGGCAAGGCTTTGGCATTCCACTCGACCGCACCCAAACCGGAGTTGGTAGTCGGTAGTTGGAACACTACCGCAGTCGGTAGAGTGACCCGGTTCAAGCAAGACGTGCCGAGGGCGTGGTTCCCCGGTAGACGACACCGCGTGGTTAATTAGGTAAATTGGTTCTAGACAAAAGACCCTACGCTACGCGGTGAAGTATTGGCGTCCACGGTCGGTTAAGCGACCCGCCGCCTCACGGAGTTATCCGTGAGCGACGGCCTACAATTCCAGGAGTCTGGTGGGAGACGACGAACTTCCCCCACTAGCGGTCGTTCTCGCCACCGGTCCCGGCCTGCAACAATATATATATTATATATATATATATATATATATATATATATATATATATATATATATATATTATATATATATACAGTGGGGAGAAACAGTATTTGATACACTGCGATTTTGCAGGTTTTCCCAATTACAAAGCACGTAGAGGTCTGTAATTTTATCATAGGTACACTTCAACTGTGAAAGACGGATTCTAAAATAAAAATCCTGAAAATCACATTGTATGATTTTTAAATAATTAATTTGCATTTTATTGCATGAATAAGTATTTGATACATCAGGAAAACAGAACTTATATTGGTACAGAAACCTTTGTTTGCAATTACAGAGATCAGACGTTTCCTGTAGTTCTTAACCAGATTTGCACAGACTGCAGCAGGGATTTTGGCCCACTCCTCCATACAGATCTTCTCCAGATCCTTCAGGTTTCGGGGCTGTCGCTGGGCAACACAGACTTTCAGCTCCTCCAAAGATTTTCTATTGGGTTCAGGTCTGGAGACTGGCTAGGCCACTCCAGGACCTTGAGATCCTTCTTACGGAGCCACTCCTTAGTTGCCCTGGCTGTATGTTTCGGGTCGTTGTCATGCTGGAAGACCCACATGCCCCATCTTCAATGCTCTTGTTGGGAAGGAGGTTGTTGGCCAAGATCTCGCGATACATGGCCCCATCCATCCTCCCCTCAATACGGTGCAGTCGTCCTGTCCCCTTTGCAGAAAAGCATCCCCAAAGAATGATGTTTCCACCTCCATGCTTCACGGTTGGGATGGTGTTCCTGGGGTTGTACTCATCCTTCTTCTTCCTCCAAACACGGCGAGTGGAGTTAAACCAAAAAGCTCTATTTTTGGTCTCATCAGACCACATGACCTTCTCCCATTCCTCCTCTGGATCATCCAGATGGTCATTGGCAAACTTCAGACGGGCCTGGACATGCGCTGGCTTGAGCAGAGGGACCTTGCGTGCGCTGCAGGATTTTAATCCATACGGCGTAGTGTGTTACTTATGTTTTCTTTGATACTGTGGTCCCAGCTCTCTTCAGGTCATTGACCAGGTCCTGCCGTGTAGTTCTGGGCTGATCCCTCACCTTTCTCACATGATCATTGAGGCTCCACGAGGTGGATCTTGCATGGAGCCCCAGACCGAGGGAGATTGACTGTTATCTTGAACTTCTTCCATTTTCTAATAATTGCGCCAACAGTTGTTGCCTTCTCACCAAGCTGCTTGCCTATTGTCCTGTAGCCCATCCCAGCCTTGTGAAAGTCTACAATTTTGTCCCTGATGTCCTTAGACAGCTCTCTGGTCTTGCCCATTGTGGAGAGGTTGGAGTCTGATTGATTGAGTGTGGACAGCTGTCTTTTATGCAGATAACGAGTTCAAACAGGTGCAGTTAATACAGGTAATGCGTGGAGAATGGGAGGGCTTCTTAAAGACAAAACTAACAGGTCTGTGAGAGCCGGAATTCTTACTGGTTGGTCGGTGATCAAATACTTATTTCATGCAATAAAATGCAAATTAATTATTTAAAAATCATACAATGTGATTTTCAGGATTTTTGTTTTAGATTCCGTCTTTCACAGTTGAAGTGTACCTATGATAAAAATTACAGACCTCTACGTGCTTTGTAAGTGGGAAAACCTGCAAAATCGGCAGTGTATCAAATACTTGTTCTCCCCACTGTATATAATATATTATATATAATATATACTGTATATACATAGGAGCCTGGTGTTGGCGTAGTGGTTAGGGTAGCGGCTTGGGATCCAAAAGGTCCTGAGTTCAAGCCCCGTTGGCCGCTTGAATTAATACACACCAGGAGGTTGACTCAGCCTGTTATCCTTCCGAGGTCGGCGAAGTGAGTACCAGTGTACTGCGCCGGTGTATGCCCCGGTTAGAATAGGTGTACCATATCCCTGTGTCGTAAGAGCGACCAGGGTTGCGTCAGGAAGGGCATCCGGCATAAAACCTGTGCCAAATCATTATGCGGATCATAACGGATGATCCACTGTGGCGACCCCTAATGGGAGCAGCCGAAAGAAGAAGAAGATATATATATATATATATATATATATATATATATATATATATATGTGCATATATATATATATATGTCATATATATACTGTACATACATATATATACATACATACATATTTTTCCGTTCCAATAACACTATCGCTGTCTCTCCAACCACTTTTCTGGTTTCGATTATACTCTGGCTGTCTCTCTGATCGATAAAGCAACTCTTTTTGGTTCTCTTTCTTCCTCTCGCTCCACACTGGATGACTCCAACCTTCCATCTCCCTCTGATGCTCCCCTCACCAATCCTATGTCCCTCCCTATAATCTCTTTTCATGCAGTCAAAAAAATACTCCTCTATCTGGACATAAACAAGGCCAATGGGCAAGATGGCATTCCTCCCCTTGTCTTGAAGGAATGTGCTTCAGAACTTGCACCCGTGCTTGCTCGTTTGTTTCATTTTTGTTTAAAAACCCAAACTTTTCCTCTTACCTGGAAGCATACTTTAGTACAGCCTATTTTAAAAAAGGGTGATCGTTGAAACCATTCAAACTACCATCCTATGGCTCTGACTTCAACTGTTTCCAAAGTCTTTGAATGCCTTCTCAATTCGCATTTTCTCAAGCATCTTGAATCTCATCGTCTTCCATCTGACCACCAGTACGGCTTTCGCAAGGCAAGATCGACAGGTGATATCCTTTCTTACATTACCAATGTCTGGGCCACTTCTCTGAGAGACGATGGGGAATCCTTTGCTGTAGGCCTTGATATCTCAAAAGCCTTTGACAGAGTTTGGTATCGCGGACTGATATCCAAACTTCCCTCTTTCGGCTTTCCTCCTTCACTCTGCTCTCTCACATCGAGCTTTCTCTCTGACCGATCAATCTCCATAATTGTTGATGGTTCAACATCTCTCTCCTTCCCTATCAACAGCCGTGTACCTCAGGGTTCTGTATATATATGTATATAAAACTTAGAACTCAATTTTCATCTCATCCGACCACAGAATATTTTCCCTCATGCTCTCAGAGTCTTTCACGTACCTTTTTGCAAACTGCAGGTGTGCTGTCATGTGCCTTTTTCTCAGGAGTGTCTTCCATCTGGCCACTCTCCCTGAAAGCCTAGATTTGTGAAGAGCTGCAGAGACTTGTTCTTCCGGCAGGTTCTCCAATATCAGCCAAGGAACTCTGTAGTTCTGTCAGAGTGGTCATTGGGTTCTTGGTCACCTCTCTGACTGAGGTCCTTTTTGTCTGGTTGCTCAGTTTGGTCGGACGGCCAGCTGTAGGAAGAGGCTGGGTAGTTCCATATTTTTTCCATTTCCTAATGATGGAGCTCACTGTGCTCTTATGAACTTTCAACACACTAGCAATAGTTTTATACCCTTCCCCAGATCGATGCCTCCTCACAATCCTATTTCAGAGTTCTACGGACAGTTCCTTGGTCTTCATGGTATAAGTTCTGCTCTGACATGCACTGTCAACTGTGGGACCTTCTATAGAAAGGTGTGTTTCTTTCTGAATCATGTCCAATCGATTGGCTTGGCCACAGGTGGACTCCAATCAAGTTGTAGAGACATCTCAAGGATTACCAAAGGAAATTGGATGCACCTGAGCTCAATTTGGAGTGACATCGTAAAGGGGTTGACTACTTATTGATGAAAGACATTTCAGCTTTTCAGTTTTCATTAGTTTGTAAAAAATATCGACAAACATGTTTTCACTTTGTCATTATGGGGTATTTTATGTCGATCGGTAACAAAAAAAATTAAATTTAATCCATTTTAAATTCAGGCTGTAACACAATAAAGTGTGACAAAAGTCAAGGGGTGTGAATACTTTCTGAAGGCACTGGATATACAGGGTATCCATGAAGTCATTGCGCAACTTTGATCTTTTATAACGTTTTATGTCATCATGTAGAAACAAACTGTAAATGGAATATGAAAACATAATTCAACAAGTTTTCTTTTTCAGGAAGCAGCAACAGTCAATGGTAAACGCTCCTTTCAATGGTGTAGAATTTCTTTGTTCCTAAGCTACGACAATTCATTCTTTCACATATCATATCACCTTGTACCAGCAAGATGAGGCTCTCTGCCACTATACTTTGAATGTGCGACGGTTCTTGAATGATGTCTTGGCAGATAAGTGGATCGGTAGATGTGGCTTGATTGCTTGGCTTCCTCGTTCGCCTATTACATGTATGATGCCATGCACTGTGCCACGACATGTTGCCATTGGAATACATTTTATGGGGCTATGTAAAACTGTGTTTACTCATCAAAAACACATTTTTGTTTGAACTTAGGGTGAGATTACAAATGCAATTCATGAAATTACTCAGCAGCAACTGGAAAATGTTTGTAACAAGTTGGAAAATCGGATTGAGCGATTTAGTACGAAAGTTGGCGGTTATGGTGAAGCCTAAAACTGAGAACTGCATTGAGTAAATACGTGATGAATTATGCTTTCCTGCATCATTCATAGTTTGTTTCTACCTTGTGGACATCAAAAGTTATAAAAGTTAAAAGTTGCATAAGGACTTTATGGACAATGTGTGTGTTGGTTGTTATCTCCATTTGCGGGTTTCAGGCGGTGGGAAGAAGTTCTCCCAGAACTCAAAATCTCCACCTTCTTTTTGGTAATGGATCATCATTCATGAACAAAATTGTCAACTGGTTCATGAATCTTTGTCCTTCGCCATTAGTCTCCCATGCTTTATGCGCAGAATACGCTTTGCATTGGAGGTTGATTTCCTTCTCCTCTAAACTCCAGCTCTGTTCATTTCATCTCCTCCGATTCGTCTGGAACTTAGTAGTTGTTGGTTGTCGAACAGGTGGCACCTTTTTAGCTTTTAGCTTTCAGCTTTGGTGTAGAATGCTGTTCTATCATGAGGCAGGGGTCCCCTTCCTCCCCGGAGAAGGTGCAGTCATTATCCTTTTCAGCACACATTCCGACTGCTCAGTGTGGCTGCCGCACAGACTTAGGCCTCAGCCTACGAGGGGTCTGTGTCCCTTTAGTCATTTTCTGTGACTATCATTGTTTGGCATTTTTTTTTGGTGTGTGTGTGTGTGTGTGTGTGTGTGTGTGTCTGTTGTTACGGTCACCGAATTCAGACCAGTGTCTCGATCCCAATCCTGATGAACCAAGGTTACTGTCCCTGGATTTGGACCAGTGTCTCGATCCCAATCTTGATGAACCACTGTTACGGTTGTGACCACAGGGTGAAATCGAGGTCAAGTTCGCCACCCACACGATCACCAATTTAGCGACGGATCATCGAAAGAGACCACATGCCATCCGCCGGGAAAGCTGAATAGATCTTCAGTTCATTTTTCAGTGTACAGTTAGCTCGAGCGAGAATCTGTTGCTCAAGCTGGATCGTCCGTCTCACAGGATGGGCCTGCGCGGTGGCCTAAACGATCCGGCGGTGGTTTTAGGAAGCCTCCTGTGAGGTTATGGTGCCAATTTCCCAGAGTCATGCTTTTTTAACCATGCTGGGGGGGTTAATAGTCCAATGACGAACCCAACACTAATTAGGGAATTCAACAGATTTAATAAATGGGGCAGGGGAGATTAGAGAAGAGAAGCATGTATTTACAGACAGTATTTCATTATAAATGTACAGTACTGCACTATAACAATTCAATACAATAATTATCACCCCCACCCCTCCTCTTCTTCTTCTTTCGGCTGCTCCCGTTAGGGGTCGCCACAGCGGATCATCCGTTATGATCCGCATAATGATTTGGCACAGGTTTTTTTTTTACACCGGATGCCCTTCCTGACGCAACCCTGGTGCCCTCTTACGACACAGGGATCTGGTACACCTATTCTAACCGGGCATACACCGGGCCCAGTTCGGCATATAACGGCTTTTCAAACTCGACGAACTGCTTTTGCAAAAACCTATGTGTATAACGAGTTTTTCCATGTGCCACCCCCCCCCCCCCAAATCTGTGGTGAAGTTAACTGTTGTGCTGAAAACACCTTGTGCCTAAAGGCCTTTTGTGTGCTGTGATATAAATATTTTATGAACTCAAATACTGTACGCCTTATGCTAAACATTTAATAATGAAATAACTATACTACATTACCCCTTTAACACCTTTTGCATCCCCACAACAATATGTGTACCGGTCAAATATATATATATATATATATATATATATATATATATATATATATATATATATATATATACATGAGACATAATGAAAAGCACTATACAATAATTTAATTGTGATTGATCTCTTCCATATAAGATCCTGTTCAGATTAATGACTGAACAATGTGGTGATAAAATTTTCAAACGTTTGTTTCCACGTACTCTGTTGTTTCTTCAAACCAAATTTGTATTGCATTTTTATTTCTGCCTCTTAATCATGACGACCCCCTAAGCTGATTAGCCATCGATTGAGTGTCGTGAAAGAAACATGCTGATGTTAAAACCACACATAATTTGTGCCATGCTAAATCACCGAGGCCTTCGAGGCTGCATTTTTTTTTTGTAGTTTGAGCAAAGCACGGCACGGCACGGCATCATATCTGCAATAGCTCGTTCTCCAGGCACCCTTAATCAGTCATTGAGCAATTACTTCCAAGAAATATAACATGCTTCATGTGCAGAGTATTTACCTTTCACCTGACTGGCTACTTCCTGGTTCCCAATGGAATTAGATCTGACCAAAACTGCTGTTTGAATGTTTGTCAGATGGGGAAATTTAAATAGCCCTTATTTATACAAATGGACACTAAACATCTCACAGTAACTTTCACAAAAGTACACCATTGGGAAATTATCCCATATTTTGTTTTTGCTTTTTTTCTATCGATTGAGATTGTGGTTGTTCCCCTTCACTCCATTAAGATCCTTCATGATCTGCAATTGCCCTGGTGGTCTCAGGACGCTTCATGCGTCTCCAACGAGAGATCAGATCAGAGTTTGTAACGTAACTAACGAGAAGGGCACCCGGTAGAGCGCACACCTCCGACAAGCTGATTAGTTTACATTTTCTATCCCGCTGACAGGCCGGATCTGGATTAGGACCTGAACTAAAATTTAAACGGCTTGTTCTTGTCAACTTACCAACTCATCCACAAGTTTCGTTCGAATCCTTCCTTGAATTTTTGAGATATCCTGCTATATATCGGTTTCACCCTATCTCTCAATGGTGAAGAATCACTTTCAAAATTCTCGGATCCAAATCCGGATCCGGATTGTCACCAAAATCTACTAATTTCGGACGTGTCGCATACCCAACCTGTCCACCAAATTTCGTCCGAATCCGTCCACAGCTTTTTTTTTTAGATATTCTGTTCACAAACAAACAGACAGGGGTGAAAACATAACCTCCGTCCACCTTCAGTGGCGGAGGTGATTACACAAGACCCACAACAGCTTTCGGCATGAGGAAGAGAGGAATCGGGCACCAACAACATCGTCGGTTTCATAAGTACTTGTTCTCAAATAGCAACAAAGTTCAACTGCCTGGCAATCTAACGGACTTGGAAAATCCAACACAATCCTGACTATCTGCATTCAAAATCTGCAAGTTGAAATAGTGGGGCAACTTAGCTAAATATAGCATAACAATTGTGCATTTTGTGAGGAAAGCACCAAATTTGGCACACTAATAGCCTATCATATTATGAACAGATTTGGATATTGGGCCATCTCAAATTCAGCCGCTGATGTTTTCCACTGCCATCAAATTTTTTGAGATGGCCCAATATCCAAATCTGTTCATAATATGATAGGCTATTAGTGTGCCAAATTTGGTGCTTTCCTCACAAAATGCACAATTGTTATGCTAAGTTGCCCCACTACAATGTAAATATTCCCGTTGTGTGTACCAGCCATTCCTGCGGACTCTCAATGGATCACTTGCCCATCCATTGCAGCAGATAACGGGTTGAATAATGTATTGATTCCAGAGCATGGCAGAGAAAGCGTTTGGTCTGTGAAACATTTTTACCTCCAAACTCAATTTTACTAATCACTCAGCAAGCCAAAATAGCGAAAAGGTTTTCCAATCGGCACTCCCATCCATTGAGCAGATTGAGCACGAGATGAATGGGAGGGACGTCCAGGGAAAGTGTAATGAATTGACTGCGCACGGCATGCTCATGTCGATGCCAAGTCATCCCTCTAATGGAATAGGATGCGGGCCTTCGGCTACCGTTGCACCTGCGATTTCTTCACACCCGTCCCTTTCGTACAACTCTCCCGCTCTCCTCGTCTGGATACAGTGGCCTTTTGTACCCGTGGTATTTTAACCTGCTCCGTGGCATTCTTGCGGCGAAGCGAACAATGCCCTGGCACACAACAAATGTCCACCGATCTGCCCCGGCATGCGACACATGGAGTTTATGCTCACAGAGTCACAGCAAGCACGCTTTGAATCTGAATTTTGAAAAAGAAAGGGTATTCACATTATAATTGTATTATTCTCACGAATGATCACTTGCAATTTGGAAGCAATTTTATATTTTCTAGAACATTTCCTCCACTGCGGGCGATGTTTAACTTTGTGCTCAAATATTGCAGAAGCAATACTTGAATGTGTTTAAATGATGTGATCTCATGAACACCATGCATGACGTCATGCAAAACAGTGAATGTTATTGTAAATTTTATTGTCTTCTTCCTTTGTTTTCTACAGATCGTCCATTGTTGCCGGCACATCCTGTCCCTACTAGTTTAAACGGTGAGAAGAGTCCCATTCAGCGAGTTTTGCAACATTTGGACCACAGGCCTGTTGTGACTGGCATGTACTAATTACAGTTTAATTAAGGAATGAGTGAAGATAACTTGGACAGGGACAATCTTTCTTCATGTGACTTTTAGCCCTCGATTTCCCCTCTCAACGGCAATTACTTTGACCTCTGAACTATAATTATTTTGAGTTCATTTTGGACCTCAGAAGCTTATTTGGCCCCAACCAGACATTTCCTGCCTTTCTTCAATTCAAACAAATTAATGGGTTTTTATCGTTGTGCCTGAGCTGAGAATTCCATTAAAAAAGAATCCTTGCTGCAGTATTGCTAACGTAATGGGTAAGAACAACTGATTGTAGCTGGAATGTCAATCTCCTCTGAAAGTGGTGTAATTATCAAACGACTGCCATTGAGCTTGGAGCATGGCCTAAATAAATATAATAACATTATCAATATTGCATGTTTGACCCTTATGACGAGCATTCTTAAAGGCAACACCTATAAATGACCTATATAAAAGAGAGGATGCTTTGGGATGAAAAGGGGAAGGAAGAAAATCACGGGAGAAAAAGGTTGGGAATGAGAATGAATCAGGAGTGGGAAAGGAGGTCGTTGAAGTTAAAGTTTAAAGGGATTTTTGCGACTATTAGATCAGCAACATGTATGTCTGTCGATACCACAGGCTGTCGTCACGTCCTTTGTGGATTTGGTGCCGTCTGTGAGAGCAACCCCCTAAACTGGGCGCAACGTGGACGATGTGTGTGCAAGAAGCCAGCGTGTCCCCCTAAAGTGGCACCCGTTTGTGGCTCTGACCGTGTTACTTATTCGAGTTCATGTGAACTAGAACGGGCACAGTGTCACTTCCAGCGCCGGATACTTGTTCTGGCCTACACTGCCTGCGGTGAGCTACCTCTACATCTATTACATCCACTTTGAGGTTTTCTTTTGTGGTTCTCATTTCACTGCCATCTCATTGACTTCTTTATCTCTATTTTCTCATTTTTGGTGGAAGAAAGAAGCCAATATAAAGACGACAGAGTTTCTGATCCACTATCATTGCCGAAAACACACTTTGAGTTCCCAAAACCTTCCACCCTCAATGCCTGCTCCCCCTTCCTCCCCTTTTCTCTCCCAACCATACCTTACATCCTTTTTTTAAATCCATCATGTGAACTTCTTTCCTGAAAAATATAAATGTTCCTGACAAACCATCCCACATCTCCCATCCCCAACCAAAAAAAGTTTCTGCCCCCATTAACCCTACCTAACCTAACCTCCTCTTGTAAGTTTACTGTTCTCTCTCTCTCTCTCTCTCTCCTCTCTCTCTCTCTCTCTCTCTCTCTCTCTTCTCTCTCTCTCTCTCTCTCTCTCTCTCTCTCTCTCTCTCTCTCTCTCTCTCTCTCTCTTGGCAGTTTGTTGCTCTATATTCTCTGTCACCTCACTCTTTCATAAGCCCCAATCTTGTCCAAATAAAAAAACACATCCGTCATTACCTGTAGGGTAAGAATGAAACACCAATACACACTCCGTCTGCAATGCTGACTTCGATTCTCAAAACGAGTGCATCTGACTTTGAAACTCCTCTTTGTTCTTCTGCAGGCCCTTCTCAAATAGCCAGATGCCATTGGTATTGGGGGTACAAAACGTCATCAAAATTCACAACAATGGGCCAAGGCAGATCCTCTTGATCACAGATCAGTTAGTCCTTTTCCCATCGTCAGAAAGGAAATAATATCCATAATTGCAAAAGACTAAACTTTCTTCAATGAGTCAAACAGATCTCAAGAGAATTGCCATGTAATGAAAGGATTGTTCGTAAAAATCCAGCCAGCTCATAAATGACCCTCAGCGTGGGATAATCTGTATTCCACACCTGGTCTGCCCGTCATGCGAGTCGACTCATCGTGTTTGAATGTTGTACCTTTCCCTTGGTACAGAAGGTCACTCTGAATCACGATGAGTTAAGTGTTTGTGATGGAAAAGACTAAGGCTGGTGAAATCTAACTGCACTACACAACACTGTCTTTTTGCTGCAGGTTTCCGTGACCCCTGCAAAAACATAACTTGCAGTTTTGGAAGCATGTGCATATCCTCCTCTGACCGCCTGTCCGCTAAGTGTGTGTGTCCCCGATCCTGCACGCGCTCTCCACCTGGGAACCCACCGGTGTGCGGCAGCGATGGCCGAGACTACGGAAGCGAGTGCGAGCTGAACCTCTACTCCTGCTCCCAGCACGTAAACGTCCACAAGAAATTTGATGGTCCTTGTGGTGAGCGTCCAGTTTTCAGGTCTTCCTTTTGAGTCTCTGTTGAACTGCTCAGCATTATCTGCAACTGAGTGGATTATTGTTAACCCAACTGAATGGATGTCTTCAATATGTTACTGTTACTAAAAGGAGACACTGCATGAGCTGTAGTGTTGCTTTCAGAATAACTTGTCAATGGTTTGTGGCCTAACTTAGCCAATGACAAAACAAAAATAAATTATTGAGAGATTTAATAAAGTATCAATGTGGCTGTTTCATCTGTTTATACATGCAAGATGACCCTATGCCCCTCAAAGACTCACTGAACAAACAGACAACAGCATATTATTTTCCCTTTCGCTCAGATCCCTGTGCACCTTGGCGTTCAGACGTCAGTCATTCGTGCCGGGTTGATCCGCTGCTCCGGACCCCACAGCTCACGCCTCTTCCTGACTCTTGCCCACCTGCCAGCGGCCCAGTGTGTGGAGATGACGGGCATACGTACGCATCAGAGTGTGCATTGGTGCGGACGGCGGAGGCACGTGGAGTGCCCATTGCTCGGTTGCACGCAGGGGCATGTACTTTCCAAGGTAGGCAACGACTGTATTCTGTTTGAGTGTACCACATTTATCTGCGCAAAATGCACCTCACACACATTTTCAGTTAAAGTTGGATAACACAGAGTATTGAGAGATGGGGCCAAAAACTATGTATAGCATGTTATCTCTAAAAGTTGCGGATGACTTGCGACAAAACCAGATGGAAGTGTTGGTTCGGTGCCAAGAACAAGCCAATTCAAGTTTTGGTTTAGGTCCGGAATCAGATCCGACCTATCGGTGGCATACAAAATGTAAACTATTCAGCTTGGTGGAGGTATGTTCTCCAGGGCGTGCCGTTCCCTTTCACCAAGTTGTCACTCTGAGTGATTTTTTCATTTGTTTGGCTGTTTGCTTGTATGCAGGATATCTCAAAAAGTTGTAGACGAATCCGAATGAAATTTTGTGGGCAGGATGGTTGTGTGACAAGGAAGAATTGATTCAATTTTGGTGAAGATCCGAATCCGGATCTGGATACGATAATTATTTAATTTTCAAAGTGATTCTTCACCATTGAGAGATCGGGCCAAAAACGAAATCGTCCTGCATAGCATGATATTTCAAAAACGTAATGGGCCCGATATGCTCTCTTGGATCAGGCATTACGTGATGGAGGGAGATATGCGCTCTCCCAAGTGCCCTTCTAGTTTTTGTGTGATATCATCAACAACGTGCTTTCACTCCACTTCAGGATACAGGACTCCCTCAACTCACATCAGAGGGAATTTGCATAATCAACAAACTTGCCAAATGCCAATTTTTTGTAAGCTGACAATACCTTGCTTGCTCTTCACGAAAAATATCTTTACGGTCAATCAACAACGTATCCTCCAGCCTAACGTCTCTCCAAGGGAAGGCGGACATACAGTATTGATTCTCACCCTGCATGCAAAACAACAGCGTGACAGTTTGTAGCTACATCAGGATTCAAACCCAAGCTCGACAGCTTCAAGGTGAATGCACATACCTCCAGGTTATCCTGCTAATCCTTTTTCAATAAACAAACAAATAAATATTTATGTACTCTATATATACATATATATGTACACCTCATTACACATTTTTGATGCGTCTTGGACGACTCTGAGTTTCTCCCGGATAAAACTTTTTGAACACCCCGAGTACATTTGTAAAGACAATCTAAAATTTGCTCTTTCAATGGCAGGATGGTCACAAACATTTTGAGATTAAAAAAAAGAAATGTTACCTCTTGTTTAAAAAACAAACAAATTGTGTTTCTTGGCCATTCAGCCCTCACAGATGGATGAATACATATGTTGAATCAGAAAGCATCTCAAAATGCAAAGCCCGTCTGCATTCGCTTCGTACTGGAACTAAACTTGACAAAAACAATGCGAAACTAGAGGGGGAGCACTCGGTAGAGTGCAAAACCTCCGCCGCCAATACAGCTGGGTCACTCAAGTGAACCTTATATCTTATTCATTAAATATGACGTCAACAGTGCTGACAGTTATAGTTCTTTTCTCCAACATTTTTTTTTTGGGGGGGGGGGGGGTTGGAAATCACTTAAAACATGTAGAAATGCAAAAAGAATAAAAAATTTCTCTAACAATTTTTTTTTGGGGGGGGGGTTGGAAATCACTTAAAACATGTAGAAATGCCCAAAAAAAATTTTCTCTATTTTTTTTTGGGGGGGGTAACAATTTTTTTGGGGGGGGGGTTGGAAATCACTTAAAACATGTAGAAATGCAAAAAAAAAAAAAACATTTCTCTAACAATTTTTTTTGGGGGGGGGGACCAAGTCCAAAATTTAATGGCATGATCCTTGGACCATACCTAACCCCCCACCAAGTTTCGTCGAAATCCGTCGAGGAGTTTTTCCGTAATACTGTTCACAAACAAACAAACAAACAAACAAATAACCAATGTCACCCGTAGGGTGATCCGTATCTTGCCAAAAGGTGACCACGTGTGACTTCTTTAAGGTCACACTGAGGTGAACAAGAGCTGCTATCCACCAAGAGCGACTCCTTGAGGAATATCTGCCTACGAGAGATTCCGATGAGAATCGTTCTACAGATTAACCATGAAAAATATGCGTTTGCCTCATAACGTCACCAAATCACGTCATAATGTCTCAAGCTTGATATATCTAGAAAGCACTCATCGAGGTGTTCAATTTGAGACTACACGATATGGTTCCTAAAACTTGAAAATTTGACCTTGGGTCAAATATGTTTGACCTTAGGCGTTAACCATGAAGGTCAAGGCCAATCGCCACCAAAAATTAATCAGCTGAATGCCAGACCATGAACTATATCCCATGAAGTTTGAAGACGATCCGATCAAAATTACTCAAAAAATAAGGGTTTCGTCGACTCCCCTGATTTGCGACAAAGTGACCTTGACCTTTGACCTTGACCTTCAAAATTTTATGCGCTGAAAGGGACCTCTATAGGCCTCTGATATGCGAAGTTACAAAAATTTCAATGAAAACTGTGCTCTGCAGAGTGATTTATACGTGATTACAGATAAAAAAAAACAACAACAACAAAAAAAAACACATGAAGGTCAAGGCCAATCGCCACCAAAAATAATCAGCTAGAGCGCCAGACCATGAACTATATTCCCATGAAGTTTGAAGACGATCCAATCAAAATTACTCAAAAAATAAGGGTTTTGTCGATTACCCTGATTTGCGAAAAAGTGACCTTGACCTTTGACCTTGACCTTCAAAATTTTATGGCCTGAAAGGGACCTCCATAGGCCTCTGATATGCGAAGTTACAAAAATTCCAATGAAACTGTGGTCTGCAGAATTTTTTTTTCGTGATTACAGACAAAAAACAAACAAACAACAAAAAAAAAAAACATACAGACTGACTAACATACAGGTATCTTGCAAAACTTCGTTTTGGCAAGATAACAAACAAACAAACAGAAAGGGGTGAAAACAGTAACCTCCGATCTTCGATGGCGGAGGTTAAAAATGTAAAATATACTAATTAGTGTTCTCCATGTTCTCATAATAGAAATTTTTTGGAAAATTTGATGACAAAAGCTCAAATGGTTAATAAAGAAACACGAAAGCTTTTACAAACCCGGCTGTCTCGTGCTGCGCAGCGGCGGCCGGCTGTCTCTTTTCCCTTTGATATTTTCACCCAATTATTAATTATTACATCTCCCTGTTCTCCTAATACACAGAAGCTATTGCAAAACCCCATTTCCCACTCCATGGCAGACAGGCTAAGGACAATGTGTTTTGAAAATTCTGAATGAATATGCATGCCAGGTATTAAATGAATAGTTTGTGGGATGTGTTGTTGTGATGTTAGTAACTGCAATCTTTGTATCATTCTGTCTCTCTTGCATGACCTCAGATGAATGCCGCAGCGATTGCGCTTACAACTCCGAGTGCATGGTACGTAACGGAGTCCCAAGATGCTCGTGCGAGCGTCTGGTGTGCGACGGAATATACACTCCTGTTTGTGGAACCGACCGAATCACCTACAACAATGGGTGTGCGCGGAGGCGTGCAGAGTGCCTACAGCGAAGGGTCATCTCTGTGGCCTCCAAAGGGCCATGTGGTGCGTGAGTGCTGAATAGTTGGGTACAGTGCAAAGAGCTGAGGATGGTTTTCTAGGTAGAGGTGATTGGAGCAAAAGTCCTGAATTCTCATGCATTTTAATATAATGATGGTTGTTATTGTGTCTCTGTCTCTCTGTCTGTCTGTCTGTCTCTCTCCACTCCCTCTCTTTCCCTCTCAATCACCCCCTATATCCCTACTTATAATAAATACAATGGAGTCAAAATACAACACACCTTTTACTCGATTTCACATTGAAGGCTTTTTATCCATCACATCATCCCTCGTATCCCCAATGGACCTTTCACAGAGCACACTGATTAGACACTGTCAAAGGTCTCCATTAATGTTGCCTTCATGTTGCTTCCGCAATGCTCATCAGCATGTCCACTTGCTCTTGCACCATCTGGTGCTTAGAATGCACTCTCGCATGTCCTTCATCCCATGTCGTTTACCACTAACCAGAGAGTTGTTTTTGTTGTCGATGTGCCTGAACGTGTACCTTGAGGAATTTCACCAGCACAGGTAAATCTTTAATTTTTTGCCCCCCCCCCCCCCCCCACACCCCCTGTTCCTTCTCAGCTGATAGCTTCTCATTATATAGTTTGACTTGGATAAGATTAGAAGCTGCTGTTTCGGAAATGGTGGTTTATGGACAACCACCGGTCGAATAGTTGGGTTATTGGTTTGAATCCCGTCTTCCCACTATACGTATTGATAAATTTGTCACTGGTGGTGACACCAAATTATATTTGAAGATAGCTGTTCAGGAGTAAAATATGTTTGATCAAATTAAACATGGTTGACTTAATTACAAAACTGACTAATTGCCTGCATTAAATTCAACTGTTCATTAGTTGTTACTTGTTGCATGCAGTCTTTAAGAGTTTGACCTGCTTTTTCCAGTGTTTTGTCAAGTCAGTCTTCTCCTGCCACCTCTACCTTTCTTGGCCTGACCCAAAATGCAACAGATTTGTCTGTTCCTGGTCCTTGCCGGGGAGTGAGCTGTGGTTTAGGAGCCATGTGCACCGTGCAAAATGGTGCCGCTACCTGTGAGTGTCTGCACGTATGCTCAACTGTCCCCTTTGAGGCTGTATGTGGCACCAACGGTCGCACATATGGTAGTCTGTGCCACCTTCGGGCGGCCGCTTGTGTTATGCGTATGGATATCCGCGTGGCTCACAGGGGGGAATGTGGTAAGTGTGGTTTGTTCCTGTCTGAAAATGCATTTGATGAAATGTGTTTTTCAAATTGTAGTTTATTTTAGGTTTACGGCACATAATCATCATGGAATTACAGTACATTATCACCATGTGTTTTTATTTATTTATTTATTTATTTATTTATTTTTTACCATGAGGCTTACAATAACATGACTTGTTTACGTAGATACTTTAAAACAAGTGTCCACTTTTGAAATATTGTCCTTTTCCTGTGGGTTGGTGGTATACCTGGAACCTGGGAGCATAGAGTGCAACACATGACCGCAGCCACAATTTCTAATCAATGTTTCCTGCTTTGCAGACCTCTGTGGTGACTGCAAGTTTGGTGCGGTGTGCAGTGAAGTGACTGGCCTCTGTATGTGCCCTGACCAATGTGTGGAGACAAAAGTTCCCACATGCGGAACGGATGGCCTCACTTATAAAAGCGAGTGTGCACTGCACATTCAGGCCTGTCTCGAGCAGAAAAACCTCTCCGTATTGTCATCTGGGAAATGCGGTCAGTGAGAATGGCATTGTGTCCATGTCTCTCTCTCTCTGTCTCTCTGTCTCTCTGTCTCTCTGTCTCTCCATAGCCATTGCAGCGAACTTAACCACAGACGCATACTTTGTGGTGCAGCATCACAACTTACACACGAGCAATGGAGTGCAGTGAAATATAATTCTCCGTTGAGTCCCGGTGAAGGGATTCAGTGACATGTGGCTCATTGAGTAGATACAGGGTGTCTCAATGTGATGTAAACAGAATTTAATATTTCACAAAGTTAATTAAATAGTTGCAAAAGGGGTGATGTTGAGTGTTGCTAATACCTAAAAGCAGGCATCAGTATGTGAGGAAATGATTGCACGTTATCAGTCAACTGTTACCCATAAGGCAGTGAAGAATGGCAATATGGCAGCGGCTCTCTTTCCCTTAGAGCAATGTTTAGATGATTTTGAAGTGCTATTGGAAATTCAAAAATGTGTGTGAGGTGCAACAAAGGTGGAGACGAGAATGTGCAACCCCCTTTCAACACGATTAACCATTTTTTAAACCTGATGCTAGTGAACTAGTTGATGTAACAAATTGTTTCTCCACACACTGAACATTGCTTCTTTTTTCACAATTTCGTATGTGTATATATATATATATATATACAAAGAAAGACCCACCCACATCTCTCACCTGTGAACGGAGGGAAGAGACAATCAGCTCTCACCTAATCAAGTCAACCCAGGTGGCTAGGATTATATAAAATATTGACCCCTCCCACACTCCTCCAACCGAAGAACCTGTGGAAAGCAACCCAATAAGACTTACACAAGGTAAGTGCTATGGTGTTTCAAACCCTTCCCAGAGTTGCTCAACAACTATAAAGACATTCACACAAAGTACACACACTAGAATCCCATTGCTACACACTCCCTCAGCTACCGGACTGGTTTCATCACTTATTGGCCAATCATCAGCGAAAGCGTAGACAGCAATGCATACCAATGAGACTCCCAAGCATGTACCACGAGGTATCAAATATATATATATATATTATACACAACATGGCGAAGAGTATGTGGACACCTGCTTGTCCAAAATCTCATAACATTATCTTGGGCATTAATATGGAGTCGGTATCCACTTTGCTGCGATAACAGCCTCCACTCTTCTGGGAAGGCTTTCCACGAGATGTTGGAACATTGCTGCAGGGATTTGCTTCTATTCAGCCACAAGAGTATGAGTGGGGTCGGGCACTGATTTTGGGCGATTAGGTCTGGCTCGCAGTTGGTGTTCCAATTCATCCCAAAGGTGTTCGATGGGGTTGAGGTCAGGGCTCTGTGCAGGCCAGTCAAGTTCTTTCACACCGATCTTGACAGACCATTTCTGTGTGGACCTTGCTTTGTGCACGGGGGCATTGTCATACCGAAACAGGAAAGGGCCTTCCTCAAACTGTTGTCACAACGTTGGAAGCACAGAATCATCTAGAATGTCATTGTATGCTGTAGTATTAAGATTTTCCTTCACTGGAACTAAGGGGTCCAGCGTGAACCATGGAAAACAGCCCCAGACCATTATTCCTCCTCCACCAAACTTTACAGTTGGCACTATACATTCGGGCAGGTGGCGTTTTCCTGGCATCCACCAAACCCAGATTCGTCCATCGGACTGCCAGATGGTGAAGCGTGATTCATCACTCCAGAGAATGCGTTTCCACTGCTCCAGAGCCCAATGGCAGTGAGAGCTTTACACCACTCCAGCTGAAGCTTGGCATTGCGCATGGTGATCATAGGCCTGTGTGTGGCTCCTCGGCCATGGAAACAAATTCCTGAAGTTCTCTACGAACAATGTTTGTGTTGACGTTGCTTGCAGCATCAGTTTGGAACTTGGTAGTGAGTATTGCAACCGACGACAGACAATTTTTCCGCGCTACACGCTTCAGCACTCGGCGGTCCCGTTCTGTGAGCTTGTGTGGCCCACCACTTCGTGGCTGAGCTGTTGTTGCTCCGAGACGTTTCCACTTCACAATAACAGCGCTTACAGTTGACCGGGGCAGCTCTAGCAGGGCAGAAATTTGATGAACTGACTTGTTGGAAAGGAAAGGACTTGCCACGTTGAAAGTCACTGGGCTCTTCAGTGCGGCCCATTCTACTACCAATGTTTGGCTATGGAGATTGCATGGCTGTGTGCTTGATTTTGTAACCTGTCAGCAATGGGTGTGGCTGAAATACCGAATTCACTAATTACAAGGGGTGTCCACATACTTTTGGCCATGGAGTGTGTGTGTGTGTGTGTGTGTGTGTGTGTGTGTGTGTGTGTGTGTGTGTGTGTGTGTGTGTGTGTGTGTGTGTGTGTGTATATATGATATATATATATACATTAGCAAATGCCACCCAACACTTCACTGATGGAATACTAAGTGGGGGGAGAGTGAGAGGTGGAGTGGAAAGAGAGAGGAGGGAGGGTGAGTGAGGAGGGTGGGGGAAGGGAAGGCAGACGTGCGGGATCATTAATTACGATTCATGGCATCTCATCAAAATGATTCTACATCGAATAACAGTGAAGATGGAAAAAAAATAATGTCTGAAATCCATTTTCTACCGGTCAGTATATGCCCATATAGCAGTAGTTCGGGCAGGAATTTGGCCACAGTGCCACCGATAACTCTCCTACTCTTCGTGACGAACACATTGAGGATCTTTAACGTCCACCAACTGATGTTGTTCGACGGGATGCCTACTTTAACGTCCATTGTAAGGACGGCACACACACACATTGATGATTCACCCAGTCTGTGAAACATCGGGATGACATTTTATTGCTGGGTCGGGATTCATAAACCCAGGCTAGACAGCTTAGAGGTGAGTGTAGGTACCTCGAGCCCATCCTGCCAGCCAATGTCCTATCGTAATGCACTGTCAATTAACTAACTTTGATTCAATGCGGTGTTTATCCGTTTAAAATGTATCTCGTTGGGTATCATGTGTTTCTTCTGGTTGAATGGTAAACTTTGCCTGCGTGCGGAGCTTTTCACAGCATGGGAAGCACCTGCCAGAAACAGGAGACAGCAAAACGCACAAACGCACAGACAGACACCACACTTCGCATTATGTAATGTCTAATATGTATGTATGTATGTATGTACGTACGTATGTAGTGTAGTGTTTGACAGATAAAGTCTGTGTTCATTTTAATGAGACACCCTGTACATACTGCTGGATTTGTTGTAAGTAGATGTTAAGAAGTTTGACTGACCACAGTCATTTCTAAAACTCAAGTCCCGATATGAGAGTGACATTTTGACCCACACCGCCTTTCAATATATTCCCCTTCCCTGCCCTCCCCTCCATTCTTCATTCATTTTATCAACTTTTATTTTCTCTCCCTCCCCATTCCCCCAACTTGTATAATATGTTAATCACTCCGAATGATTCCAATTAATCACCCATCCTTCTAATCTCTATCCCCTTGCCCCTCACCAGAACTGTGCGGTGGAAAAGTGTGCAAGTATGGTGGGGTGTGTAAACAAGGCAAGTGTGTTTGTCCATCGTGCCAGGGTGTTGCCTCTGCTCCTGTTTGTGGCACCGATGGAGTCACTTATTCAGATGCCTGTCGGCTGCGGTCCACAGCTTGTGCACACCGCAAGACCCTGGGGATTGCATCGTACGGGGCCTGCAATGGTATGTGAGGGTCTGCTGTGTGATCTTATCCAGAGCTCTATTGGGCACAAACTGGAGAAACTGCCGTCCTAATTTATGTAGCTTCATCAAATACTTTGAATCCATGAAATAAGACAAAATCATTTGAAACATCAATCTCTCCAATATGAGTTTCTCAAACATCCAATTAAACTGGCAACTAATTATTTTATGAGACACATCGCACACTTTTGATATGCAGTATTTCATTGCTTCCTGAATAGTGATTAGCCTTCACGCAAGGACAGCCATGAACAAAAAGTTAGTTTTGGTGATATGCCGTAAGTGTCCTTTGCACTGTTGTTCACTACCTTCCTTAAACTGGGTATAGACTTGCAGCAGGATGGCCAACTTGGTGCTGTTATTGTCATGTTGAAGTTTGTTTACAATCGTCTTATTGGCATGACAATGGTAGCGCAGAGCTATCGTGTGTCTGGCTGCCTTTGCTGGCAGCACACAGTGATGAGAGATACATCAGCAACAGGTTAACGTTTTCAACCATTGAAATGGCATTGGTTTATTAACTCTGCCACCGAAGGTGGAGGAGGGTATGTTTTCACCCCTGTTTGTCTGTCTGTCTCTCTGTTTGTTTGTCTGTGAGCAGGATATCTCAAAAGATTATGGACGGGTTTGGACGAAACTTCGTGGACAGGTTAGGTGTGTGACAAGGACGAATTGGTTAGATTTTGGTGAAGATCCAGATCCGGATCCGGCCTATCAGTGGCATACAAAACATAAACTGTTCAGTCTGTCGGAGGTATGCGCTCTACCGACTGTCATTCTAGTTGGGTTTGGTTTAGTCTGGCGTTCATATATCACATGATAAGATCTGGAAAGGCCTTTCTAATATGGCCACATTCCATGAATGGACTTTACATTGGATATTCTGGTCAACCGCCATCAGTGAAAATTCAAGACACCCAAACAGATTAGGAGGTCCACAAATAGAGCCAAATTTAATATTTGATGAAAATGAAAACGAAACAACAAGACATCTGGAATAGTGACACAGAATATGGCTGTTCACACAGGCCAACTCGATGACCATCTGCCCTCTCACAAAAGGATTGGTGAACCATCTCGAACCATCTCCACAGCACCTGATATTTATTCCGCCTGGGAATACTTTCCCAAAAGCTTAAATTCTCTCTTGTACCGGTTTATCCCATCCTACCTGTGGCTTTCCTATCCATCCTCTAGGCCCTTGTACACTGAATCCTGTAGACAAGACAGAAAACACCACCTTGCAAATCTCAAGGCTGAAATCTGCGACCACTTTCCTTCCTCCAAGTCACGGTGGCACCATATCAAGTCTGTCTCTGGAGTTTTCTCCCCCTCCACCCCCTCCCTCACCTCAAACAGCGTTATTGCAGACTCGGCCCAAGATAAGGCAAACTGTCTGAGCACCGTTTACTGTTTATGTGTATGTTTTTACACGCAGAGTCGATGCTTGTGTAGGATCTGGAACATAGAGCAGAAAAGGACATAACAGAACATTTCAACTTACTATCACCCCCATCTAAAAGAATGTTGCAAAAACGGATCCCATCAACTGCCTCTTCTTGCTGTGTTTGTGTTTGCATCCAGCTTGTTCACCCATTGTGTCTTTCCCCCAACCGGCTTTAATCTCATTCTTCCCCTTGTCTGTTCTTCCTCCAAATGTTCCTCCGTTGTGTCCCACTACTCCACTATTGGTGTCCCTCCTCCGTTTCACTATGTTCTTCTTCTATTATGTTGTTGTCCCTTCTGTGTTCTAGCTCTTCCATGAGCCTCAAGTTTGTATTTAGAGATCAGTGAGATTACTTCCAATTACAACTGAAAGTCGCAGAATCCATAATTACTGCTGACGTCAAGTCTTTCCTGTCTTCAAACTTCCTGATCTCTGACCATCGGTTTGGTTTCCATCCCAGTCACTTGACTGTGGCTATACTAATGCTCCTTTCTCAGCAATGGTTGGAGGCCCAAAATCTCAATCAAGAAGTCAGGATCATCTCCCTGAACATTGCCCATCCCACTGTTCAGCAGACAGCAGCTACATCTCCCTCTGCTGATCTGATCTGCAATTGACTGGATGCTGATATGATAGATGGAACATGTTGTTCAATCCTGGAAACTTTCACCGTCTCATCCTGTTGCTCCAGAGGGATTGTCAAAACCTGGGCGAGGGTATGCAATCTCTGATTGCTCTTTCTACATATTAAGCCTCCCCCTAAAGGATAGGGAGAGGCTTATACCTGTTGAAGGGTTTGTTTCTGCAATTAGTGCCCCCAATTTTTAATGGTACTTCATAGTTTCTTAGACCCCCCTCAGAGTACTAAACCAACATTTAGGTTTTTGTGTTTTTTCTTCCTTTATTTTTCTGCCAATGTCTGAGCTGTATTTTAGAGCCGGCTGAGACTTTTGGAATAAATTTTTGCATTAATAATGGGAATAAAAAGTATGTGAGATTGACATAATGCTTTTTCACCTTGAATGAATTTTTGAGGTCATGACCTAATTACAGACAATTTTACATTTTCACCATAATTTAGCAAAGGTTTGTCTGATCAGAAAGAAATTGCTCACTCTCGATTGCCTCCAGAATGCCACATTTACACTTGATTTACATCATACCCCTCCAAGTTAAACGTCAACGTCAAATGGCGGTCTGAATTTTTTTTCTTTTTTTTGTTGCCAATGCTCCATTTTGCCAATTCGGAATCTTAAAGACTGCTTGGCCTTCCAAGATGTCCTTACATCATAATAGTGTGCCTGTCGTGATGTTGTGCACTTGATATTTGATTAGTGTCCTTGATATACTTTTTTTGGTTTGTGACCTAATGAACTAAAAACACCTTTTTGTGACTTGTGATTAAAATACATGAGTGAGCATCAATACACGTGTCTTCATATTAAAGCTAATATGAAAGTAATGACTTAATCACTCATTATAGTCCATTCATTAAAGGTGAAGTTTACTTGTTTTGTACCGTTTTTTTTAACCGCAATTCGTTATATTATATTTCTGAAATCATTTAGTGCAGGCATTTTATGAAACTTTGAACAAATTGCAACAAAAAGTATCTCTGTTGTTTTTATACTCATGACTATGTCCTCCATCACATATAGAAAGTCTTCAGGGATCCCAGAAGGGGAAACATGTATGCAAAAATCACTGGAACATGACCCCACCCAAAAATGGCATTTTTCCACATCTCAGCTTTATTTAAGCACGTTAAAGCCGATCTGAAGGTTTTGGTGGACTGTTCGATACTTATTTTTCTTGAAACTGTTGGCAAGCAGTTAAGGTTTGAAGGACGAAGAGGCAGTCTCAGCCGATAGCTAAAACATTTAATAACAAAATAATGACATAAAAAGCAATACTGAGCTACATACTTAGTATATACTATTCTTGATACATAATAATATAAGTCAACAGGTTACGAATGACATTTGCATAAATATGTTATAAATCATGAAATAAAACACTGAAGACCACTTGCAATGGTTGCAGATTGCCGTTGCGCAAACTGATTAAAAAAATAAAAACAAGTACAGGTACATTCAAAGTCCACTGGTCCCTCCCTAAATAAATAAATAAATAACATACCCTCCAGCATGCCACATCGCGTGGGCACCTTCGGCACCTAGCGGTGCCGCCACGCAGCACATGGAAACGGAATTGGGAGGGAGCGGTTTACAATAATTGATTGATTATTTGTACAATTAAAATAAATGAATAGTAGAGAAAATAATTCATATGTTCCCCCTCCATTCCCTCCCTTACTCAATTGGCCGCACAGCTGACACTGCACGTGAAAAGGTTGAATGCCTAAACTCTGTGTTTGCTTCTAAATCTTGTGTCCCAAACCCATCACTTTCTGTACCCAACTAACCACAGTTGCACCCAGCTGTTCCTGGACTCTGTGTCATTTTCTCCTGACAAGGTGGAGTTTTTGTTTTCAAACCTCGACTCAGAATCTGCAACCAGTCCAGACTGCATCAGCCCACGTGTCCTAAAAACCTGCTCTGCTGCTCTTGCTCTCTCTCTCTCTCTCTCTCTCTCTTCTCTCTCTCTCTCTCTCTCTCTCTCTCTCTCTCTCTCTCTCTCTCTCTCTCTCAATTCACCCTCTCATTTCATCAAGGTCATCTGCCATCTGCTTGGAAATCAGCAAACATTACCGCTCTACATAAAAAGGTGCAAAACAAGATCCTTGCAACTCCAGACCAATCATCCTTCTCCCAATCATCCAGCAAGGTTATGGAATCCATCATCGCTTCCGACATTAAATCCTTCCTCTTCTCCAATGGCTTCATTTCCGATCATCAATTTGGATTCAGACCAGGTCACTTTACCGTGGACTTTCTGTACAGGTGTATCACGTATTCCTAGATATAACCTGCTATACAGGTGTATCCCTCGATGTATCGCATGCATTCGATACAGCCTGGCACCCCGCACTGCTCACCAAACTCTCTTCCCATGGTATCCAAGGGAATCTCCACTCATGGCTCACAGACTTCCTCTCCTGTCACAGTCAACATGTGGCCCTTCATGGAATTCTCTCATCCCCTCTTCCGCTCCAGGCTGGAGTTCCTCAAGGCAGTGTCCTTAGCCCTGTGCTTTTTGGGGGGTTTCATCAATGATATCTCTCACTCTGGAAAATCCTCTTTATCTCTTTGCTGATGATGCCAGATTCTGCTGTACCATCTCTTCACTCTCTGCAGATCTGGAAAAAATCACAAGCTGGTCCAACACTTGGAACATGTCTTTCAATCCTGACAAATCTCGCACTCTCACTATGTCTCTCCGAAAGGACCATCTGAAAAACCCTCATCTACTTTCTCAACAATCCTCTTGAAGAAGTCCTTTCAGTCAAGCTTTTGGGACTCACTGTCTGTCATGATCTTTCTTTGGAAAGCCACACTTTCAAGCTTGCCTCCAAAGCCAGTTGCCGAGTCACTATCCTCCGTCATGCAAAGTCCTTCCTTGGCACACCTGAGCTAATGACCATGTACAAATCTTTCATCCACAGCCTGATGGAGTACTGCTCTCCCCCCAAGGCTGGTGCTCCCGCTTCAAACCTTTCTCAGCTTCATGCTGTGGAAACCATTGCATTTAGGATCATTGGTATCTCCCGCAATGAGGCTGAGTCTTTGGGTCTCTCACTCTCTCATCGCAGGCAGGTCGGTGGTCTTTCTGTCTCTACTGTCTCCTCTCCTGCCTAGCCCCCTGCTCTGTCTGAGATCTGTCCCCCCCCCCCCCATATTCCTCAGGGTGCTCAATGTCTGCCAGCAAACCCTTCTTGTAAAACTACCAACATCAAGAATCACTGCTCACCTTCATTCTTTCATTCCTCTTTTTTTCTGCCTTTGGAACAAACTCCCACACACTCTTCAATCCCACTCTACCCTCCAGGTCTTCAAAACAGCTGTTCAGCACCATCTCTTATCTTCCCCATCCAAAACCATGATCTTTTCTACCCCATTTAATACACCCCAAACCAAATCAACTAATAACCCTTCAAATTCCCTGCTTTCCTTCCCGAAAGTCCCTGTCGTGTTCATCTTGTTCACCCCTATACCCCGTCCCATCCCTCTCCCTTCCTCAGATCCCTCAAGTCTCTGTTCCCCACTGTTTTGTGCTTCCCTCTCTCACCCCTCTTACCTCCTGCTCCCTTGTTGTACGTTCCATGTGTTAGCTCTTATACGAGCCTCGACAGTGTAAAACCAAAAAAAAAAAAGCATAGATAAAAAGCATAACTTTTTTGAAAACTATGTAATTCATCAAAAAAAGAATTATTCGATTCATTGATTCATCAATAAATCAAAAATACCATTTATAGCCAAATCACTTGGTCACTGTCGTGTCCAAATATCAGTTTCCTTGCTCAAAAGGTGCCTTAGATATTGCCCAGATGAGAAATAAAATAAATCATTAATAAATAAATCGATAATAATTAAGTAATTAATCAATTTGTTTTTTTTTCATCAAAAAATAAAAATTAACGTTTTTGCCAAAGCATATCTTCAATTGTGTTCCCAAATTTCAGCTTCTGAGCTCAAAGGATGACCGAGATATGACCCAGACAAACAAACAAGAAAACAAACAAATGGAGTAAACAAAGAGGACTCCCTTCCTTCGGTACTCTGCGATGACGTCGTGTATCACCTGGATATGGAATGAGGAAGGAGCGGTGTACAATACAAATATTCAACATTGACATTAACTGGCAGACAAGTAATTACAAGTCATCTTCACCAAATGCCAACTGTGTTGTGTTTGTACAACTCGATCCTCTGCAGTTTCCACAAGCAGGAGTGCACTCAACGTCGTGATTCTTGCATGTTCACCCCCAAGCTGCTGCAGTCAGTCTGCCAGGTGCACCTGCTGACCCACAGCAGCTCCTCAGGAGCAGGAGCTCGGTCTGTCTGGAGAGGGACAAGCCCCTCGTCGCTTTCCTGCCATCCCCACTCTTTTAGAAGGAGCCCATCCCCAGATTCCTTCCACTCTTGAACCTGAAAGAACACACCTAGGCTGTGTTACTTTGCTGCTGCTGATGTAGGTGCTTAGCTCTGTAGTTGAATCTGAGTTGTGCTGGAAGCCACCTTCTCGCAGAACCTCTTGCGCCGCAGAGAGTCTACCCTTTTGCTGGGTTTCCCAATGCAGAGGATCACCAAGGCTTTCTCTCCTGCAGCTACATCACTGGTAAATGCTGACTACGCATCAAATACCTTAGTTTATTCTCAGAAGTGACTGCTTGTCTTGAATTTATTGAGAAACACTCCTTTCCCAATCCCATGGAGGTGATATGTTGTGTCATATCGAAGGACAGCATGGAGGAAGAGTATGGGTTTGCATACGTCCGGACCAAGCTGTTCCTCGACCACTTCTATGTTCCAAATGTGAGGGTTCTTTGTGTTCTTATTGGGCTCTGGGTGGAAAACAGGTCATGAGACTCTAAGCTTGCATGGTAGCACAGGTAAGACGAGGAGGTCTGTGTCATCGCCGATCAGCACACTATTGGTGACTGTAGCAGACTCCTCAGCCTTCTGCACAACAAGATCATCGGCATCTCTTGAAGTATGGTGTGTCTGACAGTTCCTTCATATGCTTTCCCACAATCCAACAAATAAAAATACACTGATTTCAGTACTTTCTCCTAATCGGATTTCTCAAGAATTTTTCATAGAGGACACCTTCCTAGGTATGATACAAGTGAGAGAGAGCTTTTGATGCAATTTGTTCGAAGTCATGGCACATAATGCCTGTACTAATTGTTGAGATTGCTTCTTTCGTGAACCCTGCTCGGAGTTTAATTTTAAGCTCCAAACCATTTAATAGGGTTTTATGCTCGAAACAACCGAAGCAACAAAATATTTTAATGTGCTCCTCTTCCTTTTGTTTTGCTAAGAAATCCATAACTGCAACTTTTCATCGATTAAAAAGCCAAAAAGCTTCTCCGCACTCTTACATAGTTTATCCAGCCTATCAGACAACAATAGAACACAACAAGTAATAATGGTGTCAAAGAAATTGACGGTTAAAGAAACTGCTCTAACTGGTGGGGAATGTTCCACGACTATGATGTCATGAGCAGCAACATGGGATGTAAACAATTTGGGGGCAATCTTCAGGCCTCCGACATTCACTTACTTCTTTGAAGATAAATCAAATATGCAATTTATCACAAATTGAATCATTTCAAACTTTATTGTTTCAATTTGTCTTGGAACAATAACCTTTGTTTGTTTGTTTTTTTTTTAACCTTTAAGTGGCACATTCTGAATTGGCCTTTGAAGCCTTTTTTGTTGTTTTTGCCCAAAAGTTTTTTTTATCTACAGAGGAACGCACATTGGAGGATGTAATTTCACTCACTTTTTCCAATAGTGAATACCAATTTTCAAAGTATTTCCATCATTCAGGAGGATATGCCATAGGAAAGCTAATTGACAGATAATATACCGACGGCACGTGTGGTGTGCATGCACAGAGTGTGACAGAAGCCAAGGTTTGGCCTCGTATAACTCCTGCCAAGAGAGGCGTTGCCGGCTTTTTGGCGGCGAATGGGAAATGGCTTCGCAAGGTGCCGATGGTCATTGCACCTGTCTGCAAAACTGCCGCTTCTCTCCCTCTGATCCTGTAGGTGGTGGGCAGTTTATCCCATTCATAATTTTTGGATACAAAATGGAGGCTCATGTAAGAGTCAGGTGACAGAAGTTTAAACGGCAGTGCACATATAGTGGGGCCAGTTGACTCAATAAGCAAGAGAATGAATGACAGGAATGGAAGAGAGAGATGTGGGGAGGACACTCAGTAACCTTTAAGTCAGAGGGTTGAGTTAGGTATTGTTAATGGAGGTAAAAAAGATCATGGTTAAGGGTGGGAATGACATGAGATAGTGACGCACTAATTCACCGCCTAATTCCTCCCAGAAATGTTCTATTTTACACTTTACCGCTTCCATGTTCATTGACTATTTAAAGCTCCACTTAAACCTTTCAAAGAAGCCTTGGTGGTTTGGAATACAGTTTTGGTTATATTGGCACATGTATGCATAAGAAACATTTGTAGCTGTGTTGTTGTATTGTTTTCTTGCACACGTCTGCAGGTGTGTGGGTCAGACGGTCACACGTACATGCACGACTGTGCTCTAAGGAAAACTGCTTGCAAGCAGCAATATGACATCAAGGTAGCTCGTAAGGGCTCATGTGCAACAGGTAAAATTTCTATCAAAAAAGATGTGGCACTTTCCCTCAGCAGGCATGGTTATGATGGATACTGTTTTTCTTCCTTAACTGTTGACAATTCCGTTTTTTCTACCTTTGGACAGGTAAAAGCATGGATTGTTGGAACACTGTGTTTGGATGCTGCCCAGATAATGTCACCAGTGCCTCTGGAGTGGCTTACTCTGGCTGTCCAGGTATGTTTTGTCCAATTCTGATCGCATTGTAAGCCTTCAAAGATAATAGTCTGTTTTGGTGTGAAGATTTATTCCCCCAGCCTCCTCCTCTCCTCTCTTCGCGCTCATTTCCCTCAAACAGATTTTGTGATGTGATTGCTGTCTCCCATGCAGTTACATTTTGTTTGTTGCAGCTGAGTGGACTGGGTGTGGTGGTTGCGGGTGAGAGTGTGGGTGAAGGTTGGGTGGCGGGCTATGCGCCTCGTGGTACTGCAGTTGAGGCTGTTTTAAACGGGGATGGTGGCATTGGAGTTGCGATTAGTGCAGTTGGTGTTGGGGGTACCGCTGGTGTATGCCTGGTGTTGGCTTAATGGTTGGGGTGGTGGGATTGGGATCCTAGGGTCCTGAGTTCAAATCTTGCTCGGCCGTTGAATTGATACCAGGTGGGGTTGACTCAGCCTGTCATCCTTCTGAGGTCTGCAAAAATGAGTACCAGCTTGCTGGGATGATTGAGCCATTCGAGCGTCCTCTGTCGGAGTGGCGATCTCTCCAGGACTGTGCCCAATAGCCCAGGAGACTACTTCGGCAGCACCGACGCTTTGTGCAGAGTATGGTTCCAGTGGATGCTGGTGTACTGCTGGTGCAGGAAGTGATCGGAGTGCTAGAATTGGATTTACCCTGAAACCTATAAAAAATCTTCACAAGAATGGCTGGACAGATCGAGGGGAAACTTCACCCAAATGTTCCATAAGCCTTGGGGGATACCAAGGTGTTCACGAATAATTGATCGGTCACATGAATATATGTTTTAAATTTCAATGTGATCGGATGCATGGTCTTGCAGCCAGAATTATTCAATTTTTGTGTCCAACTTTGTTGATAGGTTTCTTGATAAGTTAAATAATTGATAGGTCACATGGTTTGGTAGCCATATTGGATTGAAGAAAAATATTATGCATACACAAAATACACCACACAAAACTACACAAACACCACACAAAACAAGTCCTGGCGAGGGTCTGCAATCCCTGATTGCTCTTTTTCTTGTTATATCATGTTTTTGCTCCTAAATTTACCAAAAAAAACATCCAAGGGAACTTCCAATTGCTGAGAGTATCTGTCTCAGCTCTAGGGTGAGAAAGTGCTTTTAGAAGAGATCCATGTAGAAGTGGATGAAATGAAGAAACAGCGAGAAAAATTAAGGGATAATAAACATCAGGGCCAGATTATATGCAACCAAGAGTGTTAAGGAAGGTGGCAGGGCAGATAAGCGTGGTGTTGGTGGACATCTTTAACAGCTCGTTGGAGTCAGGATAGGTACCGGAGGATTGCAGAGCAGCAAATGTAACACCATTATTTAAGAATGGATCCAGAGAAGAATTGGGACACGTTACAACTGTTAGGTTGACTTCAGTTGTGGGGAAGGTGTTGGAGATGTTAAATATAAGGAACGGTTGGAGAAACTTTTGGATAATTTCAAACTAATTAAGGGTAGTCAGCGTGGATTTACGAAAGGGAGATAGTATATTTAACAAATTTAGTGGAGTTCTCTGAAGCAGTTTCTGATTGGGTGGATGAGGGAGGTGTAGTGGACGTTGTATATCTGGACTTGAAGAAGGCATTTGATGAGGCACCACTTCGGAGGTTGTTCGCCAAGGTGAGGGCTTGTGGATTGCAAACTGGATTGGTGATGGGAAGCAAAGGCTGGATATGAGTGGGAGGATGTCTTGCTTGGAAGATGTAAGTAATATTGCACCTCAAGGAGCAGTACTGAGACCAATTTGGCCGATGCTGACCGAAGCGAGCTCAACGCCATTTATTCCTGATATGTGAAACACACTGCAGCCCAAGCCTACAGGAAACAGACTTTTTGAGATTCCGGCCACATTTTACGATTGGACAAAATATATCCTTTAAAAGATTGGGCAAATGATTAGCTGTAGTAGTTCAACATATAGAAATGTAAGGTGCTTGTTGATGGATAAGAATGATGAGAATAGGGATTGCATAATGCAAGGGCCAGTCTTGGAGCGTGTCACACAAGAGTGGTAATAGATGCGGGGGTAGGGCGGTGTGGTGCCAGGTAACTATAGATAAAGCTAACAGGGTTTTAGGTTGTATTTGCAAGCGGATAAATTATAAATCAAAAGAGGTCGTGTTAACACTGGAGAGGAGTTTAGTGAGGCCTCGTCTTGAATATTGTGGTCAATTTTGGTCACCACATCTGAGGAAGGACATAGCTGCCGTAGAGAGGGTTCCGTGTAGGGCTACTCGATTGATTCCGGGCTGACCTCGACTAAGCTATGAGGAGTGGCTGAAGGAGACAAGACTTTGCACATTAGAACGGAGGCAGTTATGAGGGAAAATCTGATGGAGATGTTTAAGATAATGAAGGGTAAAGACCAAATAAGTGCAGAAGCGTTTTTCAGCAGAATAGACGGTGATAGACGCAGGAGCCATATCCTGAGGGTAAGGAAGAGGAGAGTTTGGGCAGTAATAAGGCAAGGGTCTTTAAGTCAGGAAGTAGTTAATACATGGAATGGTCTCCCTAAAAAGGTTGTGACATCAGAAAGGGTACATAGGTTTAAATTGGAATTGGATAGATACCTTGAAGCATTGGAGATAGAGGCTCTGGAGATATTGGCAGGACTTGTAGGTAGCTTGTGTGCGGATGAGTGATGGTTTCATGGTTTGGTGCAGCGCAGGCTTGATGAGCCGAATGAAGCTCAACCACCGTTGGTAGGACCGGAGTGTAGAACGATCCTCACAATATAGGTCATGTTCAATTATTCTTGCTGAGGTTTTCCACATCCATCTTGTCTTACAGATGGGCTATCGATGGACCACCTTTATGAAGTTATTTTCATTAGAGTGGTTATTGTGTTTGCTTGTGTGTTATTTGGTGGTCAGAAGAACTCTATTCAAGTATTAATAACGACCATTGCTAACTACCTTCATAATTACAACCATTCAAGATAGTCAACATCTAAAACCTATCTATCCTGCTGTCAAAGATGATTTTAAAAAAATCATCAAAGAAATAAACAACCGAATTAATAAATAAGTAAATGCTCTCACTGCTTTCTGCTTCCCAGATAATTTTATCTTTAACTTTAAAGTTTCTATCAATAAAAGATCCTGTCAGAGCGATCAAAGCAATGTTTCATGTAATATGTCTAATATCTTGACCCGTATGCCACAGGAACATACAGTTGTAATCCCGTTGGATCCTTTGGCTTGACCTCTGACCCGGGATGCACTCAGTGTCCTTGCCGTCCTGGTGTTGAGGGAACAAGGTGTGACAAATGTATGATGGGTTTTTGGGATTTCCTGGGAATCACCTTGAAGAAGAATCCTGGCTGCACACGTGAGTCGTGATGGAATAATGAACTATTTCTCTCCCCAGTAAAACAGACAAGTGAACATTTGAGAATTTGTGGATTCGTTTAATGTATGAGACTAGAGAACATAGTTCCAGAACATAAGCTCTATGTACATCTCTTGTCTAAGTTGTATTTTTCCATTTCATTGATACAATGTTACAGACCTCAGTGTGAAGACATGTTCATAATCACAGTACATACAATAAAATGCCCTCCCTCTCCCTCTCCCTCTCCCAGTATGTTCTTTGCATGCAGACCTATTTTATCCCATCCCATTAATCTTATGTCCCCAAACGTTTCTCATGAGATCTGAGTAAAAAAATAATAATAATCACATGATAATTTCGTCGGACATCATGATAAAATTTTGGGAAATAGTGGGGCAACTTAGCTAAGTATAGCATAACAATTGTGTATTTTGTGAGGAAAGCACCAAATTTGGCACACTAGTAGCCTATCATATTATGAACACATTTGGATATTGGGCCATCTCAAAATTTTTGATGGCAGTGGAAAATGGCTGCCACAGCCATCAGCGGCTGAATTTGAGATGGCCCAATATCCAAATGTGTTCATAATATGATAGGCTACTAGTGTGCCAAATTTGGTGCTTTCCTCACAAAATGCACAATTGTTATGCTAAGTTGCCCCACTAAAAGTGCCAAATTAAAGTGTTTCTATTTGCAATTCATGCATATATATCTATCTATCACTCCCAGCCTGCTTGTGTCACTCCGGGGGCTCTGCGAGAGACGACTGTCATCAGGAAACAGGACAGTGCACCTGCAAGACTGGCATTCTGGGAGCAAAGTGTGACCAGTGCACAAGTGGCGAGAAGTTGGGACCGAACGGATGCAAAAAAGGTGGGAACTGTGCTGTGATAGACTGCATTGATCTTCATCGCTGGTCATGGTGTTAACTTAAAAAGTTAAGTAACGTCTTAACTACAATGTGGTTTTGCTATTACCAATGTAGTTGCTATTACCAAAAACAAAAGGTGAGGTACGTTTTTTACCTGCATTGCAAGGAGGCTCTTGAACATTGAACCTTCAATCAAATTCAGAGTATAATTGGAACCAGAGGCATTGATGACAGTGATTTAGTTGAAATTTGACATCTTTTCAGCTGAACCACCCAAAACGTGCTGGGGTGTGACGTGCAAGCACGGTGCATCGTGTGTGCAAAAGAAAGGCCAGGCATCTTGCGAATGCCTCATCTCATGCTCGCTCAAAAGCCCTTCTCCGGTAAGTCCCATAAGTCTCACTAATCACTGTGCTCGAATTGCATGAACAATAACAAAAGCAGCACAGATGTGAGTCCAGGGTAGTCCATAATTATTAATTTTTAATACAAAATCTAGGCTCAAGGAAGAGTGATGCCACAGGAGTTTGCAAGTACAGTGAAACGACAAGCAAACATAAACAAGAAAATGTTTTTAAAAAAACAGAAGAAAAGGAGGAGAGAGAGAGAGAGAGAGAGAGAGTAGAAAAACATCATAACTTACAAATAAGAGGGTGGGTGGTCATGGAAGTTTAATGAGAAGATTTTGACTCAGTCCATGAATTTTCCCACCTGGATTTCCCCAATCGAAAATCTTCCCTTCTGGATTTGGTGATGAACAACTTCACCGACAATGTATCTACCTCAATTGGCTCATCTGATCACGTGCTTGTGAAGGTCAACATCTCTCTAGCCATTCTCAGAAAAACTGCCTCAGCACTGGTGAGTTTAGCAGTTCACTCAGACAAAGTATCAGGGATGACAGGCAGCCATCACAATTCAGGACTGGTCTCCTATACTGTATCTCCCACCCTTGATATAAATTCAGCCTGGGAATTTTTTTACAGAAACATGCTTCTCCCTCTCTCTCTCTCTCTCTCTTCTGCACAGATTCATCTCATCTCATCTTCAATTATCTTACCCATCCTCCACTCTCGGTACTCTGAATCCAGTGGTGAGGCAGGTGCTTAAAACAACTTGTATTCTCCTCCTGGAAAGCAAATCCAACCGAAGGCAACCTCAGATCATTCCACAAAGCCCGCAACAATGTGTATCTACCCTCAGGAGAGCCAGAAAATAACATCTGTCCAATCTCAAGAATGAGCTTTCAAACTTGTCTCCCTCCTCTAAAACCTTGTGGTGCCTTGTCACGTCTATCTCTAGTGTATGCTCCCCTTTCATCCCTTCCCTCACTGAAAATCGCACCATAGCAGCTGACTCCGCTCGTAAGAAGGCTAAATGTCTCAATTCTGTTTGCTTCAAAATCTTGTGTCCCTAACCCCCCCCCCCTTCTCCTCTCTCTCTCTCTCTCTCTCTCTCTCTCTCTCTCTCTCTGTACCCACCCTTCCCAGTCATACCCAACCACTCCTCTGCAGCTAGGCTGGATGGCATCAGCTCAAGTGTCCCAAACATCTGCTCTGCTGCTCTTGTCCTTCCTCTCTTTGCCCTTTTCACCCTGTCATGTACCTAGCTCATCTTCCATCTGCTTGGAAATCAGTCAAAATCACAACATGAAAAAAAAACTATGGTGCAAAATACATCCCCTTCACTGCAGACCAATTAGCTTACTTCCAATCATCAGCAAGGTCATGGAATCCATCATCACAGTTGACATAAATTCATTCCTTTTTCCAACAGCCTCATCTCAGATCATCAATTCAGATTCAAACCTGGTCTCTCCACCTTGGACATGCTACTTCTACTCTCCCAACAATGGATGAGGACGAGACCTCAATATGAGACATGAGATTAGGGCCGTCTCTCTGGACATATCTCTAGCTTTCAATATGGTCTGGCATCCTGCATTGCTCTCCAAACTGTCTGCATAATATGGAATCCAAGCCAACTCCACTCTTGAATTACTGACTTCCTCCACTCTCATAGCCAATGAGTGTCTCTCAATGGAACCCTTTCTTCTCCTCACTCTGTCAAGGTGGGAGTTCCCCAAGGCAGTGTTTTCGGCCCCCATCTTATTCCTAATATTCATCAATGATCTCACTGACTCAAAAAATCCTCTCTACCTCTTTGCTGATGACTCCACTCTCGACCGTGATATCCCTTATCCTTCTGACAAACAGACAGCAGTGTCTTCCCTACCTTCAGACCTTGACAAAATCACAAACTGGTCAAACACTTGGAACATGTCTTTCAATCCTGAGAAATCTCTCTCCATCTCCATCTCCATCTCCCTCTCCCTCTCCCCCCAAAAGGACCATTCCACAAACCCTCCCATCTACTTTCTCAACAACCATCTCAGAGAGGTTCAGTCATTCAAACTCTTGGGTCTCACTCTCAGCCATGATCTCGCTTTGGCAAGCCATATTTCAAAGTTGGCCTCCAAAGCCAGACACCGACTAGGCATTCCCCATCATACAAAGTCCTTCCTTGGCACACCTGTGCTCCTATCCACCGACATGGCTTTCATCCATAGCTTGATGGAGTGCTGCTCTCCCATCTGGGCTGGCTCCTCTGCCTCACATCTTGCTCAACTTGACGCCGTGGAAATCAAGGCTTTCAACATCATTGAAATCTCTCACAATGAAGCTGAGTCTATGGGCCTTTCAGTCATCATCATGAACAGGTCAGTGTCTCTCCGTCTTCTTCAGCCTCATTTCTGGTTTTGCACCCTCTGCCCTCTCCGTGCTCTGCCCCCCCCCCTCTCCACTCCCAAGTATCTGCAGGATGCATGCGGTCCACCAGCAACCCCCCTCCGAGTGAAACTGCCTCAATCCAGAACCATGTTGCTCACCTCCACTCATTTATTCCTGTTTTCCCATCTGTCTCTCATCTTGTTTGTCTGTCTTCGTCTAACATCTCCCGCCACCCTGCTATTGGTGTTTCCCCTTTCTCCTGCTTTTCCTTTTGTTAGGTTGTGTCCTGGTCTGTTCTGTGTCCTAGCTCTTCCACAAGCCTAGACCATGTGTAAAAAATAAATAAATTAAAAAAACATCAAGGATCATAAATTGGAATGAAAGCGAACATGAGATGTGGTGCGGTTCTGGATGGAAGAATCAGATTGAAATGACTCAGGAATATGGTTCCACATATGGGGAGAAATGAGTGAAAAAGGAGGTGAGCAGTAAGCTTGGATTTTGGAAGGCAGGTTGGGTGTTTTTAGATACTCATGGAAGAGCAGGAAGGTAATGCAACGTAGACATTGGGACGACAGATGGACATCACAACCAAGAGAATGAATGAATTGATGAAAGAAAAGAGAGGGAGGGAAAGAACATAGTAACCTGTGAGTAAACAAGAGCTTGGATAAGGGAGGGTTAATTGGGGTGGAAAATATAATGGGTACAGAGATGGAGGAAGACATGAGATGGTGGTGTTCATCTTGAAGTCATGGAGGGAAGAGATGAGTTGCACCACATCAGGAATATTGTTCTACAAGCAGGAGAAAAGATGACAAAAGAGTGAAGGTGAGCAGTAAGCCATAATTTTGGAAGGTTTGCAAGGAACGGGTTACAGGAAGAAAGCTTGTGTCATGCAGTGGTTGGGGAAGGGTTTCGGGCTGAAAGAGCAGGGGAGCAAGGTCAGAAAAGGTGATAAAAAAGAGTGACTCAATGACAGTTCTCTTGTACACAAGGTTTGTGTGGCACAGGTAATGTTTCACGTGTGAAATATTGACTGCACAGGTGTGTGGAGCAGACCATGTCACATATGCAGATGAGTGCCAGCTGCGGCTCATCGCATGTCGCCAAGGTCGGGACCTCTTATGGAAAGATGGACATTGCCCAGGTGGGGGTGTGATAGGTTTCCACACAAATGGCTGAAACTCATTTGACATGAGCTGTGACACTATCAACATCATTATCATCAAGCCTTTCTGTGTATCCACATCCTGTTATTCATTTACCTAACTTACTTTCTTCCGTGAACACAAAATTTAATAATAAAAATCCCTTTTCGTGAGACTTGGACCTTAACGTAGCGATTCCAACAGTGCCATTTTATTATCCTGACAGCATGAACCCTTTAGAAAAAGTGTGATGGGCACGGAAGGAGCACACAAACAACAACCACAGCTCTGACTATAACAACAATAACTACTATGTGTTATAAACAATGTTTTTTCATTCGTTTTACATCCTCATTGAGACTCACAGATGTACTCTAATTTGGCCGTGCAAGAACGAGTGAGTGCATCCGTCTGAGACAGAGAAACGTTCCCGTCTACCCTCCCTTTGTACTCTTCTACCATCCCTTTCTACTCTCTCCTTTTGGACTGTTATTGTTCATTAGGGTTTAACGACCCACCACTGGGTAATAATATAATCTTAGAAATAGTGCCCTGTGGCTGTAGCCCCAAATGGCATCTCACCAGAATGTCGGGAGATCTTCATCTCTGCCAAAGATCAAATCCAGTAGCAACAAAGTCAATGGTGCTCTTACATCTTTAACTTCTTAGCTATGTTTTGAATATCAAGTGTAATTGTTTCCATCGTTGTTTCTGGAACAGATGTGAGGCCTTCAAGAATAATATTACTCTCTAATGTGTACATCAAAACTCGTACCAGATTGGGAATGTGCTTCTGTGTCGTTGTGGTTACACAGCATTCTTGTAACTGAGATAAACCAATGCGCATAAAGAAATTCAAGGTACCAGGGAAGCATTTTTCCTCATCCTTGTGGCTGTATTTTCTTTCCCCAGGGGTTTTGCCTCCTGTGGATATCAACCCCAATACATTGCGCCAATGGCCTCCAAGCAAGACTCTTCCTTCCACATGGAACAAGCTGGGTGCCGATGATGTTGTAAAACCTTCTGGGCCATTCCTTCCTGCACCCCTACCAAGTGCAAAACCATTACCCCCTCGAGGAAAACCACTTTTACCCATAACTCCGCCATTCTTTCCCAAACCACCGATTCAGCCAGGAGGTTCTATCGGTTTCGATAAACCTTATCCCTCACAACCTGCTATGGTCACACCATGGCCTTCATGGCCAACCAAGGCCTCATCCTCTGCTACAAAGGATGGAGAAAATGAAGGATCTGGCAGTGGAAGTTCCGGTAATTTACCTTACCGTGACTGCACACTCTACTTTTTTTTCCTTTTTGTCTACATAGTTGAGGCTCATGGAGGAGCTAGAACAAAGAACAAATCAGGATGTAACAGAACGAAAGGAACGGTAGAAAGAGAGGGGGGGAATCATACCAACAACAGCATAGAGGGACAAAGTAGAGGGACACTTGAAGACCAATAAACCGATGTGTAGCACGATATCTCAAATAGTTGCAGACGGATTCAGATGAAATTTGGTGGACATGTTGAGTGTGTGGCAAGGATGAATCGATTCGATTTTGGTGAAGATCCATATCCGGATCTGGATACGATAATTATTTAAGTTTTTTAAGTGATTCTTCACCATTGAAAAATTGGGCCAAAAACGATACAGTAGTCAGTACTGTACAGCATGAGATTTCAAAAATGTATTGGGCCCGATATGTTCTTGTGGATCAGGCATTACGTGGCGGAGGTTTGCGCTCTACTGAATGCCCTTCTCGTTACTTGTTGCATTATTCAATCAGCCTTTGACCATGGGTTAAGTGGAAAAATTCACTTCGGCCATTTGTTGCATTGGGTAATTTATGTCTCATCAAGATCAAGGCTTCACACAATATTTTGGCATTCCTGCCACGTACATGTCTTCCAGTGGCCCATTCATTCCTTCCAGCCCAAATCTGATAAATTCCATATTCAGACTTGTACTGAAGGATGTCTCCTTGTTGCTTGGTCTGATATGTCTCCTTTGCCCTAATTTCTTTCCCACTTCTGTCTTCTCTTCTCACTTTGCTTAGTTTTTGGATGCTCTGTATTTTATCTTTTCTTACTTGTCATTTTGTCAGATACAAAAGGGAAGTAACATTTTGTTTGTTTAGTGGAAGCAACTTCATATTTGAGACCAACATTATACAGCTGTAGCTTTTGAGTGAGAGCCATGTTTGAGATTCCACTGTACTTTGTTCCATTCCACATATTTTCCTTCCCCAGGGATCTTTTCCTCTATGGACTTTAAACCCTTTGCACTGCTCGACTGGCCAACGGCAACCCATGTTCCGATCTTGAGAAGGCAAGGTTCTGTCTTTGCTGTACAACCCCCACGCCCTGACTTGCCTGCATCTCTACCAAGTGAAAATCCATTGCCACCATTTAAAAAACCACTCCGAATATTCCTTCCCAAATCACCAATTATTGCAGGAAGGCCTCCACCGCCACCTCACGTAATCAAACCTGCTCCCGACTGGCGGGTATATGGCAGCAGAACACTTCAGCCTGCTCTGCTACCTGATGCAGAGGAAACAGATGATGGATCAGACATTGGGGATTTTTGTAAGAATCCGATGCGATTACTATGTTTTTTTAAATTATTTTTTAATTTGTTCAACTTAGTAGTTGAATCTATCTGGAAACTTAAGGTATTTGCGAATGCCAGATTTCCTCTTTTTTTTGTATAGTTTTTGAAAACTTTTTGTTAATCACTTGTCTATGTTTCCATCTTGCACCTTTAAGTCAATGATGAGGAAGTGAAAGATCCTTTCCTCAAGACATACTGTGACAACACTTGGTGTGGTGGCTGCCATGATGGAACAATCGCTGCAAGCACTGCAAACTACTCAAACTGTCCAGGTTTGAATTTATCCTTGAACACAAATACACGTCTTTGTGTTGGTATTAATTGTTTAGTTTCTTATCAAAACAAAATTGGATCAATGTGGTCCCATTTCCTTTATTACAAGGACATTTAAACTCTCAATGAAATGTGTTGTAACAGCATCTTTGACAATTATTCAACAGATATAATCGATATATTATGGGGGGAAAGTATGTAAGTATGTATGTATGTATGTATGTATGATCTACCACTTCCTTGGTAAAATCTGAAAAAAAATTTTTTGCTCGTTTTAGCATTTTCTTCATTTGGGGGGAAGGATGTCGCAGATTTTCAAAGTCTGATGAGGCCTCATTAAAAATAAGGAGGCCTATCAAAATAAAAGTCGCAGGAAATGGTCGGTGAAGTGGGGGCAGAGCTATTCAGATCTTGAAATTACTGAATACTTTGGCCGGAATTCCTGGGAAAAAAATGAAGAGAAAATTTATATTGGGAAAATATATTGTTTGCAGTAAACATTGAATTCCAATTCAAACTTGATATCTGCGATCACAAAGTGATTGCCAAGGGTAAATCTTCCCCGGCTTACCCTAAGCGATCGCCTGTGACTCACCCTTGGCCCGCAATCCAATGATAGTATTTTTTTTTTTTGGACCACCACATGACCTTGACCTTTAACATTTAGTGATAGAGTGTAAATTAAAAAAATGTGTCCCCATCTACACTCTATCAAAAAATCTCAACAACATGAAAATTGGAGGAAAATTATTGGAGTCATGATCAAAAAGTTGTTTTTTGTTATTGATGTCAATCTGAAAAAGTGGGTAAAGGACACAAATCAAATATCACTTCAGTACAGGTACACTTGTATGATGCAAGAACATCTTGGAAGGCCAAGCGGTCTTTGAGATTACACATTAGCAAAATTGAGCGATGACAAAAAACAAGTTGTTTTTTTTTTGAATGCCATTTGACCTTGACCTTTAACTCTGTAGAGTATGATGTAAATTAATCGTAAATGTGCCTTACGCTGGGTATCCAGAGAGAGCAAGTTTGTTAAGATCAGACAAACCATAGTTGAGTTATCTTGAAAAATGTTGAAATGTCTATAATTGGGTCATGACCTTAAAATTAGGTCAAGGTCAAAACATTATGTCAACCCCGCATATTTTTTATTCCCATTATTGATGCAAAATTTAATGCCCGGAAGTCCCAGCTGGCTCCGTGATACAGCTCGGAAATTGGCAATTAAGGAAGAAAAAATAAAAATAAAAACCTAAATGGTGCTTTCATATTGCTCGGGGTCTAAAGAACTCTGCTGTACCTTAAATATTGTGGGAACTACTTGTAGAAACAAACCCTGCAACAGGTAAAGGCCTCCCCCTATCCTATAGAGTTAGGGAAGGCTTAACAAGTGAAATATTCCAACTGTAAGGTGGGTAGTTGCGAGTTGTATTAACTAGTACTGAGCATTTCTGATAACTTCGTTTGTGGCATTGTGTTGCTGTTTTGGAGTCATTTTAATGTTTCTGTTGCACTTCAAGAGAAAGTTGTTCATAATTATAAGAGAGCTGTCCAGAGTTACTTAATAATACACTCACTGGTACGTTTGTGATGACACCATTACAGTGAGTCTGATGCTTCCAATATCATTGGTGTCGTAATGTCGCTGCAGCCTTCCAAATGTATTGTGGTGACACCAAAGCATTCTTTGAAAGTACATCTGGATGTGCCATAATGCAGCAATGCAAAGTTATGTGCATTAGTTGGTAGCCTTCTTTTGGTAGCAAACATTGCACTGGAACATGAACCAGAACGACGTCAAGCACAGCCTTTGGTGATTTACAGAGAAACCCTCAAGTCCACCTCATCCACCACAAGGATCAGAGTACGGGTATGAGGTTGACTACTTTATTCAATAAAACCCTTATGAATCATAGACAGCTTGAGTGGTTGGACAAACCTGAAGCATGAGGAATTTATACACAGATTTGGAAGACCAAGCAAAGTACTTTTTATCTTCTAAGCAAAAGACACAAACATCACAACAACCCCCCCCCCTTCCCCCGCTTTGTCTTTGGATTGCAGGAAATCTCAAACTGTTGTCAATAGTCCCCTGTAGTGTTACTCAGGGCTGGCAGGATATCTTAGAGCTACGCATACTCACCTCTAAGCTGTCTCGCCTCTAAGCTTTTTGAATCTTGTCCCAGCTATAAACTGTCATCCCTGTGTTTCACAGACAGGGTGGTTCATGCATTTGTGTGCTGTCCCTCAGATGGATGTTAAACTGGGTGTCCTGTCTGCCAGCATTAGGTTGTGGGCGTTAAAGATGCCACGGTGTCCTTCACAAAGAGTAGGCAAAAAATGGTGTCGTAACCAAAAAAGTGTTCAACAAATCAAAATATATTTTATATTTTAGATTCAAAGTAGCCACCCTTTGCCTTGATGACAGCTTTGCACACTCTTTGGCATTCTCTCAACCAGCTTCATGAGGTAGTCACCTGGAATGCTTTTCCAACAGTCTTGAAGGAGTTCCCACATATGCTGAGCACTTGTTGGCTGCCTTTCCTTCACTCTGCAGTCCAACTCATCCCAAACCATCTCAAATGGAATTAGGTCAGGTGATTATGGAGGCCCGGTCATCTGATGCAGCACTCCATCACTCTCCTTCTTGGTCACATCGCCCTCACACAGCCTGGAGGTGTGTTTTGGGTCATTGTCCTGTTGAAAAACAAATGATAGTCCCACTAAGCGCAAACCAGATGGGATGGCGTATCGCTGCAGAATGCTGTGGTAGCCATGTTGGTTAAGTGTGCCTTGAATTCTAAATAAATCACTGATAGTGTCACCAGCAAAGCGCCCCACACCATCACACCTCCTCCTCCATGCTTCACGGTGGGAACCACACATGCAGAGATCATCTGTTGCATCTTCACTTTCTCTGCATCTCTGCGTCTCACCTCCTTCTTCTTCTGCGTCTCTTGTTCACCTTCTCTGCGTCTCACAAAGACACGGCGGTTGGAACCAAAAAATCTCAAATTTAGACTCATCAAACCAAAGGACAGATTTCGCACCGGTCTAAATGTCCATTGCTAGTGTTTCTTGGCCAAGCAAGTCTCTTATTATTATTGGTCTCCTTTAGTAGTAGTTTCTTTGCAGCAATTCGACCATGAAGGCCTGATTCACGCAGCCTCCTCTGAACAGTTGATGTTGAGATGTGTTTGTTTCATGAACTCTTGAAGCATTTACTTGGGCTGCAATCTGAGGTGCAGTTAATTGGTTATTTCTGAGACTGGTAACTCGAATAAACTTATCCTCTGTAGTAGAGGTAACTCTGGGTCTTCCTTTCCTGTGGCGGTCTTTCATGAGAGCCAGTTTCATCATAGCGCTTGATGGTTTTTGAGACTGCACTTGAAGAAACTTTCAAAGTTCTTGAGATTTTCCCGATTGACTGACCTTCATGTCTTAAAGTAATGATGGACTGTCGTTTCTCTTTGCTTAGTTGAGTTGTTCTTGCCATAATATGGACGACTACAGTACAGACAAAATAATGGTCTTTCACCAAATAGGGCTATTTACTGTATACCAACCCTACCTTGTCACAACACAACTGATTTGCTCAAACACATTAAGAAGGGAAGAAATCCACAAATTAACTTTTAACAAGGCACACCTGTTAGTGGAAAAGCATTCCAGGTGACAACCTCATGAAGCTGGTTGAGAGAATGCCAGGAGTGTGCAAAGCTGTCATCAAGGCAAAGGGTGGCTACTTTGAAGAATCTAAAATATAAAATATATTTTGATTTGTTTAACACTGTTTTGGTTCCTCCATAATTCCATGTGTCGTTTCATAGTTTTGATGTCTTCACTATTCTACAATGTAGAAAATAGTAAAAATAATGAAAAACCCTTGAATGCGTCGGTGTGTCCAAACTTTTGTCTGGTACTGTACATATATATATATAGTTACGTAAACATACATACAGTACATATACACCCCCTACATGTCCCCCTAAACTTAATCTCCTCTCATTCCTTCTCTCTTAGTCGTTTCTTTACTCATAATTATTTATCATCCTTCTCGATTTTTCGACTCAAAACATTTTTAAAAATAACATAACATGTTTCATCTCTCTTTATTGTCCTTCCCAAAAATACCTCTCCCCCATGCAGATTCTTCTTTTCTTCTATCGCTTCCATTTCCTTCCTGGATCACTCACAAACGCACACTTCATGTTTTGTGATCATGTTAATACAGCCCTGCCCTTCTCTGTGTGTTTAACCACCCATCCATCCACTCTGCTTGCAATGTCTGTTTTCGTTTTACTGAACCTTGGGTCCAGAACCTAAACTTGGTTTGCAGCATGTATGGGTCAATGACCACCTCATTCATGACCCCCTTCAAGTCAGCACCCTACAAATCTTCTCACACCCCCTCCTCTCTCCCACAAATCTTCCTCCCCTCCCCACCCCCAACCCACATCCTGCCACCATTCCCAAACTCCCATTCAACCCACTTCCCTAACACCTTGTCTGTGATTCCCAACAACATCCTCAAACACATTTCAAACTAAAGACAAGTCAGAGGCTGGGGTTTTCCAAGGCAATATCTTGGGTCCAGTTTTGTTCCTCGTATACTGTACTTAAATTACTACTTTGATGCCCTTGATAACACTCTTTTCCTCTTTGCAGATGATCCCACCTGATCCCACACTGTACCTCATCCCAACCCCAGGATGCAGCAACCGTTTCCCTCTCTGCTGACCTAGAGAGCATGTGAAATTAGTCTGTAAAATGAAATGTCATTCAATCAGGCATATCTCTTAATCTCAACACATCTCTCCGGAAGGATTTCCTCAAAATTGACACATGTAATTCCACAATAAACCATTGAAAAAGGTTCAGTATCTTGAAGTTCTGGCCCAGACCATCAGTCATTACTTCTCATGGGCAGAAAATATTTACAAGTTGGCTTTTCAAAGCCATGCATAGACGAGGCATCCTCTGTCGTGGCATATTCTTCCTTGGTAAATAGAAACTTCAAATGACCGAGCCTTTGTCCATAACTCAATGGAATATTGCTCTCCCCTGTGGGCTGATACCCCACTTCTCAACTCTTCCCCCGAGAAGTGGAATCCAAAGCTCTCAACATCATGGCATCTTCCACAAAGATGAAGATGAGCTGAAGCATGAGGCTGAAGGATGGGGCCTGCTCCTCTCCCATTGCATATCAATTGGTTTTTCTCTGGTGTTTCTGGTGTTCCTCCCTCCTAGCAACCTCATTGCAGGAGTGGTCCCTCTAATCTTTCAACCGTCTGACCCCTCTTCATGGTGGTTGTACCCCCCAATGCAAGTTGGAGGCCCAAATTGTTCCCCCCATTTCCCTGCTGCTGCATTTGTCAGGCAGCTCAGTCATGGTTAGAGTGCCATTCAGTCCTCATGGCCAGTGCACTCCCTCTTGTCTCTGTTCTCTATCTCTATCTCTCTCCATATCTCTCTCTCTCTCTCTCTCTCTCTCTCTCTCTCTCTCTCTCTCTCTCTCTCTCTCTCCTCCCCCCTCATTGCTCTTGCTTTATGAAGGCAAGAATACAACAGCTTAGGTGTGAGGAATACCTGGGTCACTCCCGGGAGATCAATCGGCTATTTTCTTGCCACGGTCTGTTCGGTGAGCAGAACTGTCTGGGGCTAAGCAGCAGCAGCAGCAGCAGCAGCAACAACAACAACAACCCTCTGACCATCCACTGTTCCTCGGGGATACACACTTTCTTCCAGTAGGCCCTACTTGATAACCGACCACAATTCAGACTTACTGCTCAACTCCACAACTTTCTTTGTCTTTTTATTATACTTCTGGAGCCGCATTCCTGAGGTCTCCACACCACCATCTCGTGTTATCCTCCATCACTACCTGTGATGCTATCTGGCCCATTTAGCCCTCCACTATTCAAGCTCTCTTAATCACATTCCATAACACGTTATTCCCTTTTTCTCTCTCTCTCTTTTCTTTCATCATTCATCATTCAACTCTGTTGGTTGTCATGCCCACCAGTTGTCACACTGTCTCGTTGGTACTTTCCTTCTTTCCATCACGTTTGACATTACCTTCCTCCTCTTCCATGAGCACAGACCCTGTATGCAGTTATTTATATGCAGATAGATGTATATATATATATTTTTTATACAAAATTTAGTCCATTTGACCCCTTGTTATGGATGTAGCTTTAAAAAAAGCAGAGTTTAATAAGGAATGCTTGAAGGTTGCAATTAAATTGACAATGCATGTTAAACAATATATTTTGTCTTAAAACCATAAAGTTGTTTGGTGAGTTGATACTAATATACTTCAGCTTTCTCCACCTTTTCATTGCAAACTGGACAACAGGTAAACGCTTAAAGCGAGTCTGTGCATGAACCATATTGCACCGCATTCCATTCACAACACAATCCATCTTGCGGTGCTTCCTGTCTGCATCTTAACTATCATGCTCAACATCCTACTAACCCCGTCACCACTTCATGCCGCTGTACCCGTCTTTACTTCTTGACCAAGTCAAATCGCTGTTCTTATTTGTTCTTTAAAAGTGTATTCCGGTTTTAAAAACTTATGATGCTGTTGCCATACTCCAAGCATTCAGAATGATGTTTTTCATGTTTCTCCAATACTTTCCTTTGTTTCCCATGCCTTTACCATCTGAACCACAGCCACACGTGTATTTCTGGGCATCGTTGTGCTAGCAGGCCCCTATGTCAGTAAGGGGACTGCCTTTGTGCAGGAGACAAGTGAACACAATGCTGAGATCATGACGGCTCTGGGCAGCATGGTGAGGGAACCCTGACTTCATTTCGACAAAACTCAACTATGTGGACCTTTAACTACAGTCATGGAGGTTCTATCAGAGATTGAACATTTTCATCTAATGAAGCTTACCCCAAAAGCTTTTCTATTTGTCATCTTTAAATTGTTGTCACAAAGGTATATATAAAAATAATTAAAGTGTCCAGTCTTTATTGTAGTCTGAAGGTGCCTTGTCTTCTCTGGAGGGCACATCGAATCACAGTCCACTCAACGTTCATGCTCTGTCTGTTTTTTTTATTCAAAAGTATGACTTCTGCATTGTCATTGTGAAGTGTGCTTTTTCCAATGCATAACTTAAATTTCATTATAATCTCGATATAATTCTCTTCGGTGATCTTTGAATTCCTCGATGTGATTGATGCCCAGGAGTACGACATCCAAAAAATGACCGCCATAGCTTTTCTGTGCGAAATTTCTTCTGACCACGAAATTTCTTCTGATTGATTATTTCATGGTGGAAGTGGTTAAAAACAATTGATCATGTGTAATAATATGAGCAATAAATGGCAAAACTTTCATCATCATCATGCTGGAGATTGGTGTCCTTTGAACCACTGCCTCTTTCCCACCCTCCATTGCAGTTTTGTGTTCACACCACAGAAAATGAAATGATATCACTCTCTCCTTCTGGTTATAGCTCCACAAACTGCTGGCTTCCTCCGATGTCGGAGATGATTTCAAGACAGTTTATGTCAAGGAGCAGGACAACAGCCGGATTACCATAGAAACACACTTTGACCCCAGTAAGTCGCCTCTGAAGAACTCTTTAACAAACCAAAAGTATTGCTTAAGTTGTGAATTTCTCTGTTATATAAAAGGAAAATGGAGTACCCCTAAAAATATTCCTCAACATCTTTAATACCCAGGATTGAACTAAATATGTTGATAGCTAGGTAGCTATCGTGTGCAGCCTGTGGCTGATATGCTACATATAGCTTGGTGGATTGGGTGTGTGACAAGGACAAATTGATTCGATTTTGGTGAAGATCAGAATCCAGATCTGGATGCAAGAGTTTAATATGTTTTTTTTAACTGATTCTTCACAATTGAGAGATGAGGCCAAAAACGATATATCGCATGATATTTCAAAAAGTTAAGGACGGATTATGGTGAACCTTGGTGGATGAGTTGCTTCGGTGCCAAGAACAAGCCTATTTCGATTTTGGTTAAGGTCCAGTTGCAGATCCAGCCCATCAGTGGGATACAAAATTGAAGCTATTCAGCCTTGTCGAGGCATGCGCTCTACCAACTGCTGTTCTAGTTTAAAGCTGTATTAGCTCACTGAGTTTACCAAAGCAAGAGATTTCACTGATATGGCATTGTGAAGAAAAATATAATTAATTCGAAAGAAATAATTTTAATGGTCACCGTGTTGTTAATAGTCGGCAAAGATCGTGGATGCACCTGTGCTTATTCCAAGAGGACCCCTTTGTCCCCCACCACCACCACCATCTTTCCTCCACTCTCTTCACTCTCTTATTGTACTTTTACAGAAACACAGTACACACCAGTGGATGTGGAGAGAGCACTAGTGAGTCAGCTCAAGACTTCTCGAGAAAAAACTCTGGACGTGAAAAAGCCGGAAGAAAACTATATCGAGTTTATGGAACTCAGTAAGTGGTTAACACCAGTAGCATCACTATTCTGTATCATTTGGATTGTGTTGAGGTTCTGTATCATTGAAGAACGGTGCCGAGTTGATGAACCATGCGGTCGGGAAACCATTCAATTGCCTTCAGGTTAAGGTTTTCACTTTAGGTCAGGGAACTATGTTTTGAGATTTACAATTTGAATAAAGTTGAATATAGGATGTTGTGAAATTAACATCATTTACAGCAAACCTTTAATTTATATATTTTAGGAATAGCCAATACTGTACAAATGTGTGTGTGTGTGTGTGCATGTGTGTGTTTGTGTGTATATAGAGCCACAGGGAACAGAAGCCATTGCAGATACATCCTCCGAAGACCCCTGCTTCAAGAGTCCCTGTTTACATGGCGGAACATGCCACCCAAGTCGTTCTGGTTATCTGTGCTGCTGTCCTCTGGGGCGGGGCGGAAGTGTGTGCGAGCGAGGTGGGACTAAGTAGGGTGATTATTTCACCCAAAAGACCATTTCACATGGACAATTAGCACAGGAACCCTCCTAAATGGTTGTAGCAAACATTCCTTGAAATGGAGAAATTTTGCTTGTGAAAACGGGTCCACACATGCTGCAGCAAAGTTCTTAAGGTCGAGAGTGACCAAGGAGGAGGGGCTTGACATTGTATAATTCCATGACCTTGATTGAATAACCACGTAATGATTATAAAATTAAATTAATTCTTAATGTTGTACTATAGTCTGCCGATGCTGTTGGTTAATGGTCCAAAATTAAATCTAAAAACAGTGTGTACATTTTGTTTCTGTACTTTTCTCCATGTTTATTTTTGAGGACAACATCTTTGATAATTCCCCCCCAGAGATTGCAGTTTCTCAGCCAGCTTTCGGTGGTGTTGCCTCGTTCTTGGCTTTTCCACTGGGAAGAATGAGCCTGTTTCAGCGCACGCGGCTTGCTTTGAGATTCCGAGCTTCAGCACCGGATGGTCTGCTCGTGTACATCGGCCACTCCAGGGCTCCAGACTTCATCTCGCTGGCTCTTGTTGGTGGGCATGTTGAGCTGCGGTGAGATAACATAGATGTGACCTGAATATGGCTCATTTTCTTTTTTATTTTGAATTATAAAACTTTATATTAGGTATTTTGTAAAGCTCTTGTTGAGGTGTTTGCCAGACTTAACTGGCCATATAATTTTTCTGTCACCATCTAGCTGCATATACTGAGTTTCTTCATTGGTGAATGTCATTCACAGCACAATAATCTACAAGCAGAACTTCCCAAAGGCCATGATTGTGAAAACTTGGCTTGGCCATTTAGATTTTTCTCTTCAAAATGCTCACCTCATGATGTTGGAATCCAAATTTCAAATGGAACATATTATGTTGATTTTTTTGCTTTTTCTCCTGATGTCTATGTACTTCTTGTAAACGTACAATGATATCTGCTCATGTCCTTGTCCTGTATGTGATATATGTACAAGGTCCTTCATGAATGGCTTCATATCTCTGTCAGAAAATAATAATCCTGCAGCTCAATTTTTTTTTTCTTACAAGGAAGTGATTGAAGGAACCTTTGGGAAGCTATCCCGCCATCCCCACACCACCCTCCACCTGTGTGTCGAGAACAAATAGATTATGTTGCAGTGGCTCACTCTCAAGACACCATCATACATACAGTACATATATACATCATATATATAGGGTGATTTATAATGAAGTTCATCTTTTAAATAAATAAATACTCTGTTGTTATTATTATAGGTTTGGTTGAAAGCTTGTTTATTGCCATTACTATTATTTTTTCTTTGATTTCAGATTGGTCCATTATGGCTGAGAGATTAACTGTTGCTCTATGAGCACTAATTGCGACATGGTATGAGTTTTGGAAGTTTGTAAATGCACTTCAAGGTTGTTAGTGGCAATACATGGTAAGATGTTCCACGTTGGAACCATAAACAATTAATAACTGTCACCACAAGCTTATAACAACTGGTTCAGTCAAGAGAGGACATACCATAATAAGATCGGGAGGACATACCACAGCAACATCATCTGAAAACACTGGCATGTTCACAAGAAGCCCAAATAAATCAATCAGACAGGCGACAAGTGGTGAGGAAGAGTGGAATACGTTATTGTAACAATTCAGGCAATGTCGAAGGACTTAGGACCGAAGGCAGGTTCAGTACTGCCAAAGCAGTTTCTTGGCAAGGGTTATGCTGGGTGGTTTGCCATTGCCTTCCCAGAACTGCCATTACTGGTCAGGAAATGATCTAGAAATGACAGTCGAACGCATCTAAAGTCGGCCAAAACTGCTGAATTGGTGCAGAATGACTTCAACACAACTCATTGGACGTTACGTCCTCTGCGATACAATAAATGGACAGCGATACTTGGAGATGCTACAAAACCTTTTTCTTCCAAAAATTCAGCAATGGGAGGACAAAGATGAAACGATTTTTATGCAAGTTAGTGCCCCTCCACACTTCTCGATTGAAGTTCTTAATTGGTTGGATTCACACTTTCCACACAGGTGGATTGGTTGACGAGGACTGATATTGACAATCCAGGAGTCCCAATTTAACCCCGTGCATTTTTTATTTTTGAAGGGATGGATGAAAGAAAATAGGACCACTGGACCTGCAGTTTATCTGAGCCCTGGCCTAATGTTGTAACCCAAATTTGAAATCATTCTGACTGATGGGTCTGGAGAGGAAGATTTTTGAAGGAATTTATGTGACCGCCATATTGACAAACTTCGTCACGTGACTGGAATGAGCTTTCCAATCCCCGTCAGCAGTCAGGAATGGAACGTTGCTGCCAAATTTCAGCCAGATCAGCCCAGCGGTTTGGCTGGAGAATTTGAGATAGAAGACGGATGGATGGATGATGCACGATGACAATACTTATCTGGAATTCCAATTCTAGATAAGCTAAAACAACAACAAAAAAGCGTATGCCGGCAAACCTGCTAATTTGGATGAATTAGAAAGTTCTGTCAACAAAAGTTTTGCCTATTTGCCAGAGAAGTTTCTTCGGAGTTCAGTGGAAAATGTTGGCGAACGATTGAAAAAATGTGTTGAGAACATGGTTCACAAATGTTGAAATTTGATGTACACAAATTAAAATGGCACTAAATGGCCTTCCAGAAAAAACACATTTTGGTGTTTAATTCATACGAGAAATACCCGCTCCCTATATCAACAATGTGGGATTTCACGTCTTTCAA
>CM068955.1:174195657-174219734 GCA_035128595.1 Eptatretus atami | reverse complement strand
CTACCTGACTTAGGATCCTCCATCTGATGAATTCTGTTTTCCTAAAGGTCACGTGATCTATTTACTTGAGGACACACCTTCGGTACACACTTGCTAAAACCGGATCACCTTACCAGATCAGATGCAGCCAAGCGGAACTGCCAAGCACGTACCGGCTTGGAAACTGATCATTGGGGGACAACGTCCTGAATAAACGAGGGTGCGAACTATACTGGACGAATGACAAAAAAACACAAAAACGAGCTGGGAACATTTCTATACAAAGCATTTATTTACATTGGCGAAGAAAAGTATGTGGCACATTAAATGGGGTTTATTTTTATGTACAGCAGGGAATTTGTGGGGTGCGGCAAAAGACAAGCAATCTTACAAAAGCAGACACAGAGCAGAGTTATCCCATTATAATCTCCTACAATCTTAATTTATGCTTGGACAGGCACCATCACACACCCAGAGACACACACAAACCCGAGGAAGATTAGATAGCCAGAGAGAAAGAGAGCAGGTGAGGATAAACGACCTCTCAATACCTGGTACGGTCGGCAGACCAATGCAACCCAGAACGCTTAGGGAGAGGTCGATGGGAGGAATACTGGTTGTGTCTAAGGTGTGGGAGTGAGAGGTGTGGTGTCGTGCAATGTGGGGGGTGCGGTGTCGTGCCAGAGGAAAATGGAATTGTGAGTCAGAAATGATGTTCTTTGTGTGTCCAAAGAAGACGGAATAGAGGGGTGGTTAGAGAGAGAGGAGAATAGATATGTGAGGAGAAATATCCCTTACCTGGCTATGTAAAAGTCTGTACTTGTAACATGTACCTCCGTGAGACGCTCTGCCTGAGTGTTCCCACCTCGTGATATGGCACGTTATCTCCTGCTTAATTACATTGATAGGGCTCGTGGCAACGTGTGCTCCGCACTGGTCCGTCTGGTTGCACGGGGGTGGCGGAACGTTGACAGCATGGCAGGCAGTCTCGACAGTCACCCCGGATCAGGCTCTCAAGAAGAAGCACACCCTGGCAATTGCACACCAATTGTGAGACAGGGAATGAAGCGAATAGGTGAGAGGTGAGCGAAGAGCCAGCCAAGAGCCAAGCAGAGAGTGAAGAGAGAGAGCAAAGAGGACTAACGGCTCCACACTCCCCCTTTTATAAGCCCCGGGCGAAGGGTGGGGTGATGACCGAAAGCAACCCACCCCGACCTAAATCATGCTCCTCTATTGGGCCACAGCAGCCCGAACCATGCCCTGCCAGGCTCCGGGACTGGAAACTGTCTCACTTGCCCACCCGCTTTGGCATGGGTCGGAGCTTCTGACTCAACATAGAGCATGCTCCCTGAGCCGGCACCCCGGCCCTGAGCGTGCTCTGAGTGCAGTCTGAATGTCGAATAGCAACAGACTTTCCCCACCACCCACAGGCCCCCCAGGCCCTGAAATAACTCCCGGATCGCCTTTCTTGCAACCCCTCCTCATTTGCCCTGGTCTTGCCATGGTCTGGCGACTGGATGAGGGTTGCATCAATCCTGCATTCTCATACAGGACCTCCCCGGTGAGATGATGTCGAGCTATTAATGTCTGTTGCTTGGTTAAGCATCGCGCAGTGCCATGTGATGTTCCTCAAAATAGAATGGTGAATTGTAACGATGCAGAGGTATGAGGAGGTGCGGTAATATTTTTCCCGTGTGCGGGAGGCGTTTGTGGCTGAAGTGGTGAGGTTTGGCGAGTGAGGTGCCGGTTGGGAATTGGCGCATAGATTTGAACGAAATAATGGCACGTGATGCGCTGGTGGTATAGTGTGTAGTGCGTAGATGTGGTGGATCCAAGCCACGGGAGGCATTGTGGTGTGCATCTTATCAATTGCCTAGTGAATGGCGTGTGTGCTTGCATGCTTGTTTTGTACTATGGCTAATTGGAAAGGGTTGGAGTAGGAATCAGAATTTGAATTAGAGATAGTTACTAAACCTAACTATGAGACCCACGCAACGCACTTCATCCTGTTTACCCACTAGACATGAGGGGAGGTCTAACTACACAAAGACTAATGAAATAACTGCCTGGGGATCACTGTATGTTGGGTGCCATTGCCTTAGAGGCATGATGTTTTGCAGAACCACAACTATATACATATATATATATGTATACATACATACCTACTGTACATACTTTATTTAGCGATAGCAGTGTTACAGGAATCTATTTTGTACGTGATATTGTCTTCGCCTGCCATCACGTTTTCTTTGCTTTATGTCTTTTTGCTCACCTATACCGCATTATATGATATAGGTTTATTCAACCTGGTTTGTTTTATTCTGGGATGAAAACTGGTTCAATTAATCTTATTCAAATTGCTTTATTGTTTGCACTAAACTGCCACAAACAATTGTCAATTCTCAAAATGTAACCTGTGTTTGAGTGCGGGGATACATCGTCTTTCTCCTGTGCTTGCAATATGTCAAAAGACTTCACCTAGCCTGCACACCCAGATGTTCCTAATTAATGGGGTTGTTAATACAGCTGTTAAGGCTCATGAAAGAGCAAAAGAACAGAGGGTAAATTGTCAACAAAGTGCGGTGGAAGCGGGAAATAGAAGAACAGGAATGCACAGATGTACCGCAGCATGTGGAGGAGAGTTTACAGGTGAAATGGGGACAGGGTTTCAGTGGGTGTAGAAAAAGCTCATTGGTAAAAATGGAAGAGAGGAAAATATTGACTAATAAAGGAAATATTGGACAATTTTGAAACGCAAGGCATTGGTAAGTGCAAGAGATGGTGGACTGCACATCAGACTGATCTGCCTGATCAACCACCAGACATGGCACTTTGGCGGTTCTCTGAAAACGATCAGACAGAGAGACACTTTCAAGATAACATGAACTTAGGAGCGATGGGGAGCTAAAGAAAAGCAGGGAAGGTTGGAGGGGAAGCTGGATACGATCAATCAGAGAGTAAGAGTCATTTGGGGAGTGGGAATCTAAACAGATGGGGTAAAGACTGAATCAGAAAAAGGCATGGCTGCTATAACAATGCGAGTGATTTAAGCACCAATGCCAATCCAGGTGGGATGATGGCAGTTGAAGTCACCACAGATTTGGAAAATGAGCTGGGGTCGAATAATAGAAGGGAGTTAAATAAGCTGGAAAAGCATCTTGCACAGAACATCACAGTTGGGAGGGCAGAGACCGAGCTCTGAGAGCATGTTTGACCCGGCAATTCCTTTAAACGCTGTCCATTTATTTTTGGTTCAAAAAAAACACCTTTGTAGTGATTTAACTTCTATAAAGGTATAAATCATTAAACTAATGCAACTCCTGTAAAGGTAAACATCCAAACTGGAGTGGAGCTGGTTGAGATATCGAGTGATGGTGCAAATGTGGTCCACATCTGTATTTTCAATTCAAAAGGTCTTCAAAGAGTTTTTATATGTTGCTTAAAATAGTGAAAATGACAATGATACATTCACAGGTGAGCAACTTACACAATTTAAAGCCTTATCTTTGTTGTCAATAATTTAGGGCACATATAGCAATTGATTCTTTCAGAAGTCCAGATTACCAACACAGAGTAAGTACAAAGCATATTGAGCAACTACCTTGAGTTGATAATTGCTTTTAGTCATTCTTTACCTTTACTACTCATTGCAGATCTCCCAAGATGGTGTCACTGAATGAATGGCACACGGTAGTAGTTTCCAGAACAGGTCGCAAGGGTTTCATGAGGATCGACGGTGGAGCAGAAATCCTTGGAGACAGCCCGGTAACACCTGACCATCACATAGCTCTGTTATCAATAAGTGGGTCACAATTGCAATAGAATGACTGCATCACATCGAAGGTTACCGTGAGTTTGAGCAAGAGTAACTGGGATTAGAATATGCCAAATAACTTGACCTTGACTTTAGATTATGCAAACATTTATCTCGTGAAATGTGGACTGTTTATCCTTAAGGGAGAAAGCTACTGCAGCCACAATTTCCCTGCATGGATTGTCCTCTTATTATCATGAACAAATCACCAGGAATTGCCTCTTACACACCACCAATACGTGGATAAATGCATATTATAGGTTAATACAACGAAATACAAGGAGCTTCAACACAGGAGGAGGCCATGAGAACCATTAAGCCTGCACAAGCATGCCAAAATCTTAGTCCTACACAAACAACGCTACTTGTAGTTAAAGTACTTATCCAACTCAATTTTGAAATAATCCACTGACTTTAATGCCACTACCCTTGCAGGGAAACCATTCCATGCATTCACTACTCTATGAGTGAAAAGAACAAAGAAGGTTAGATGAACAGAGATGCTACCAATAGCAGCTTTATTGGGGCTCATCAATTTTGAGCTTGTGTAACAAATAACCACTCCAAAATGATGAGTCCAAAAGGGGGAAAAGAAAGCTATCTTTACATGACTCCACAAGAACATTACCTTTGCCCGACTGCCTCACCAACTAGGTGAGGCAGTAACGTAGAGGTAATGTTTCATGCCATGATGCATTTATCGGGTCAGAAGGGCTTTGTTTTGGTTTATTATGTCGCCCGACCACAAACCCACCACCTGGTTGGAGGTGGTCATGTTCCCACCCATCTCTGCAGTAAAGCAGAGGTCATGTTCTCGTGCGGCAGACGGACATTACTGCTCACAGATCACGCAGCTTAATATGGGACATGAACTGTGCTTTACTGCTTTACTAAGCCAGGAGTAATAACACCACACATACAGTGGTCTGCAAAAGTATTCATCCCCCCTCCCCTCCCCCTCCAAAGTTTTCACATTTTGATGCCACCTCAACTTATTTCATGACGCTTTCAAATCAAGCTGAATATATTGTCTTCACAAACTACTCCAAAGTGATTTAAAGCTAAAAAAAGAATGCAGATAAACTTTGAATAAGACAGATAACAGAGAAAATCAGATGATTCTCAGTTGCATCAGTATTCAAACCCTTTGCTTAATTCACCCGAAATCACTTCAGGAGCAAATTACTTGTTTGAAAGGTTACAAAATAAGTGTAATAGGTTTCACCTGTATGTACTCAGTGGCTTAACTTAAAAATTAAGAAGATTTCAGTCACATCATACTACCCAGACTCTACCCAGATCGGATCGCCCATAGGAAACTGGTTCAGAATGTCGTCACTCTAAATCCAACAATGACTTTGAAAGATCTGCAAGGCTCCATGTCCGAAATGGGGGTCAGCGTTCATCAATCAACAATATTCCGTTCCCTTCACAAAGCTGGCCTGTATAAATAGGTGGTAAGAAAGAAGTTGTAACTGAAAAAGACTCATTTAAAAGCTCAAATTGAGTTTGAAAAAAAAGCATCTTAATGACACTGTCGGCATGTGGAGAAACGTTTTGTGGTCAGACAAAACAAAAATTGAACTTTTTAATATAAATTGAAAGCGTCAAGTCTGGCGCAAGCCTAACACTGCACATTACCCAGTCAACAACATCCCCACTGTCAAGCATGGTGGTGGTAGCATCATGTTATGGGGCTGCTTTTCATCAACAGGGAGCCACAAGCTTGAGAGGATGGAAGGGACAATGGATGGCGCAAAGTACAGGAGAATCCTTGATGAAAACCTCCTTGAGTCAGCCATGAAGCTGAATCTTGGTTGGGGATTCACATTTCAGCAGCATCATGATTTGAAGCACAAAGGTAAAGCCACACTGGAGTGGCTAAATGAGAAGAAAATAAACGTCCTTGAGTGGCCCAGTCAAAGTCCTGACTTGAACCCAATTGAACATTTATGACGAGAATTGAAGATTGCAGTCCATCGACGATCTCCATCAAACTTGGCAGAACGAGAGCAATTTTCACGTGAATGATGGGTAAAGATTTCACCGTCTCACTGTGCAAAGCTGATAGAGACCTGCCCAAAGACTCAGTATATTCATTGCTGTAAAAGTTGCTTCCACCCAGTACTGATCTAAGGGGCTGAATACTTTTACAACCAGTGAATTCTGATTCGTACATGTTTTTTGCAGGTATTCCTGACATGTAACCTCGTTCAACTATAACAGTGTTTTGTTTGATCTCTTCTGTAATAAACAAAAAAGTTAATTTGGAAAAATTATTTCTACATAATTCATAATTCATCTAAATGTGTCATTATTGGTAGGGGGTGAATACTTTTGCAGGTCACTGGAGATACACACAGGTATATATCACACTCAGTGTAGCCAGTACGTTGTATATCTTTCAATTTGTTGTATGAACATTAACTAACTATCCTTTCTTCATTTCAACATGCCTTTCCTTCCCTCCTTGCTGTTCAAATGATGCATATTGACCAGAAATCTCGAAAGGTAATCAAATTTTCTTCAGCCTCCTTGTGTTAATTAAACATGAGGAACATTCAAAGTCTTCTTGGAAGAGGGTATTCATCGCAGGCACTCGAGAGCCATAGTTTATTTCCCCCCTCATTATAAACTTCGACTTTCACTTGTTGTGTTCCATTTGTTTCATTAATCCGATATTGTTTGTTGTTTCATTGTATAATCCAGAAATTTGTCACGTCGTACATATGTGGATCGTCTTACTATTATTGAGCACTGAGGTGTCATAAAATATTATCCAAAGAAGTTGCCAGCTCCAAAGAAATCCACCGACGAATACGTGGTCGCTGTGTATCGTGACGATGTGTCATCATATTCTCCACTAGCCACATGGGCAGCTGACTTTAACTGTGGATGGGAGTCCCTCAATGATGATCTGAAGCCAAGACTTACAGCTGAAGTGACCCACCAAGAAGCAGTTACCCAGCTGTGTAGGTATTAATCATGGAGGATCATCATGTTCAAGTCACGTCAGAACTTGGAATTTGTCAAGGCAACATTTTTCACCATCAGCCACGAACATTTCAGCATATTACTGTCTCAGCAAGATGAGCCTCAAAAAACCTTAGCACTTGGGAATCCTAGCAATGGCTTGCATCGTCTTATGACTTCTCAAACTGTTCAACGCAGATCCAGCTGACTTTATCGCTCATGTTGTAAGTGGTAACCGATGACAAAATGTGGCTTCACCATTGGAATCCTGAAACCAACCATACGATGTATGATTCAAGAAGTGTCTTTGTTTGTTTGTGTGTTTGACTTGAATGCACTCCTGACCGAGGGAAATGCACTCTTGAACTGTTGGACGGAACGAGTTCAAACCTTGTGGTTGTACTCTGTTTCAAAAGCATTGGTTTATCCAAGGCAACTCACAAATGTTTCAGTGGTGAAGATTCAATGCTGAAGAGGTAGCTATTCTGCCTCGAAGTGGTGACGGTAGTGTTGTCATGGTCATTGTTGTTGGCGTTTTTGTTGTTTTAGCCTTAGCGTGCCATGATTGTGAAGCCAATGGACTTAAGTAAGGTATCCGGTAACATCAGCCGGTCACTCCCAGAGAGCTTTTGTCGAGGTAAAGTCGAAGGATCTATATCCCCGGCTTGAAGAAGGAGAGCCTGGTAGGCTGGCGTGTCTGCAGGTCTACTTTGTGAAAAGATGAGTAAAGTTCTCTGTGATTGCAGCTTTGTGCCATCGCCTGGGCTGCCCAATCTCGAAGGGAGATTGAAAATAGTTGGGAATTGTTTTTCTTCTTGGGGAGTGCCAACACAAGGGGTTCTCAATAGTACATCTGCTCTATTTGAAGAATGGTACCACCACTTGTCTGCGATCCTGAGCAGCATATCAGGGTGTGGTAGGTTAGATAAGGAATGTTATTGTCAAATTTTAAGCTCGATTACAAAAGTCACTCTGCTTTGGAAGTGACTTGGTCATCTGGTTTCCCATGGCTACTCACAAAACTGGCCCTGAAAGAAGATCGACACCACTGGGTCTATTTTCCCATAGAAATCATACAAGTATGTTACATTACCTTTATCGTTCAATCCCACATGTGAGTAAACCCACATCGTGTTATCTTTATCGTTCAAGCAGAGTTCCACTTGAAAATAAAATGTGGGAACTGTTAACTGATGTATTTTGAATGATGGCATGGTAACTGATGTGTTTTGGATAGAACAGGCTGGCCAACAGAGTCCATCTGTCAAAATATCAGGGCAGCTACAGGAGGGAATACATGGACCCATTGGAAAGAACTAATCTCTCAGTATTTGTATCTTAATATTTTTAGGTTGATTGTGTTTTGGATTCCTTGTGACTTTACTTGGAAGCAAATCTCAACTGTAAAAGTTTATAATTTTAAAAACCTGGACTTACGAGTCGGTAAAGCCGACATTTTGGCGAGAAACCACTCGCCTTGGTCATAGTAAATGTTAAAGTGAAGAAGAAGCTTGAGCATTGCCACGTGACCTCGGCCGTTGGTAAGGTGAGTTGGTCTGTAGACCAATACGGGCATCATGTGACGATTGCAGATGGCGTGAAACATGTTATAGCTTTGTCCCGTGTACAGGACAGATGAAATCGCAAACCGCCATTTTTGTTGAGAGATGGTGATTCAACTCTTTCTCAAATGGATTTCTTTACACCTCGAGCAAACCATTTTTTTCTCGGTCTAAGATGACCACTTGACTGTTATCAAAGCTGTGACCGTGCAGGTTCAAGTGCATATACACAGCAGAGTTCAAAGCCTCTTCATAAGCTGGACGAGGCTGTTGGTTCATACCGGCCTTCAGGGTTGGCCAAGTTTCTCCGATGGAGGTCTCAGTGCATGATGGATCTCCACATCTGATGTCATACACCAAGTCGCATTTTCTATCCTTCTGGGTCTTGCCCTTAACATGAACTAACTGGCTGCGAATAATTCTGCAGGGTTTTCATGATGTAACAATGCCAAACTTGGAGAACGATCTTCTGACTTTCTCAGATAGCCCACAGCCACATAAGAATGGTCACTCATGTCATATTTTCTTAAGCTGTGTCCTGTTGTTGTCCACCAGACATGATGTTGTTTTTGCTACTTCCTGCTTTTAAAAAAGACCATCCAGAGTAACCACGCTTGGTAAGAGCGCTCCTGATATTCTCCTTCTCACATAGTTTCCCCTCCTGTGTGGTCGGAATAGTATCTGCACGACGGAAAAGCGTGCGAATGACAGATCATTTGTGGATCAGTGGGTAGTGTGAATCAAACTGCAAATCGTGGTTGGTATGTGTGGGTTTCCTGTATACCTCAAAATCCAAGTGGCCATCACTGTTCATGTGAACCTTGCAATCAAGAAAGGCTAACTGGTCATTGTTGTATGGTTCCTGTCTGAACTGTATCCTCCTCCAAGTTTGGCATTGTTACATCATACAAACCCTGCAGAAATCTGTGCAGCCAATTAGCTCATGTTAAGGACAAGATCCAGAAGGACAGGCAATGTGACTTGGTGTATGGCATCAGATGTGGAGACCCATCATGCACTGAGACCGACACGGGAGAAACTCGGCAAGCCCTTAAGGCCCGTGTGAACCAACATTGTCGTCCAGCTTATGAAGAGGCTTTGAACTCTGCTGTGTATACGTGCCTGAACCTGCATGGTCACAGCTTTGATAACAGTCAAGTGGTCATCTTAGATAGAGAAAAAAGTGGTTTGCTCGAGGTGTAAAGAAATCCATTTGAGAAAGAGTTGAATCACCATCTCTTTACAAAAATGGTGGCTTGCGATTTCATCTGACCTGTACATGGGACAAAGCAATAACATTTCTTTCATGCCGTCTGCAATCGTCACATGATACCTGGAATGGTCTGCAGACCAACTCACCTTACCAACAGCCGAGGCCACGTGATGATGCTCAAACTTCTTCTTCACTTTAACATCTGTCACGACCAAGGTGAGCGGTTTCTCACCAAAATATCAGCTTTTTCAAAAAACCCAAAACTAGTAAATCCAGCTTTTTCCAATTATAAACTTTTACTGTTTCAATTCAACTGGATGAATAATAACAACCTGCATCGATTTAAGATTCAACTGTAATTCCAATTATCGTTGATTGTGTTGATTTACTAACCATGATTAAACAATAGATTCGAGATTTGAAAAGCATCTCCGCGATGAATATTGCAATAAATATTAAACCTATCAATGGGTTCCACAATAGGAACCTCAAAGGTAGACGTGTTCTCTGGCCTCTATGTTGTCCCCAGGCAAACCACATGAGCCTGGACCTGAGAGAGTCACTCTACCTGGGAGGCGTGCCAGACTACAGTAAGATAGCCAGTGCAGCTGCAGTGACCGATGGCCTTGATGGAGCAATCCAGAAGGTTAGTGATGAAGATGAAAAGCAGGTTGATTAAACTAATCCTCTTTATTTTACAAAATTCTAAGCACTGCAGTTTACTTCTGCTGTTGAAAATTAACTATGGCTTAAAAGTACTTTCTTCGATAAGATGGTCGAAGTCACAGTAAATGTGTCCACTACAATCCTTTTATTATACCAACCCACCCAGCTCTCAGTGGATGCCACAGAGGTGGAGTTTCATGGCAGCGGTGTTCGTGATGCAGGAGACATTCACCCATTTATTCACCATGTCTGCATTAGACGGGGTAACCCATGCAAGAACAGTGGCACATGTCGGCCCCGCATGGCTTACTTCACATGTGACTGCCGTCCTGGCTTCCATGGCAGGATGTGCGAGACAGGTATCTGACTTGGAGCTTCCTCCATCTCATGCAACACTCTTTTTCTCTCACCAAGTTCCATTCTATTTGTTATTGCCATTTCTACCTCTCTTTCTATCCTTGCTAAGGCTATAAGTTGTGCCTTGAAATTCTTGATTTTTTTTGGTTTTATTTGCAAAGTCTAGGCTCGTGGAAGAGTGAGAACAGAACAAACAGAATGAAAACAGTGGAAAGCAGGGAAGCAGCAAAAGCAGTGTAGAGGAACAAAATAGAGGGACACTTGGAGCAAGAATGGGTATGGAGAAGAATGAGAGAAAGGATATGAGGAGGACGACATGGTGGTGAAGCTGAATACAATCTCAAACAGAGCAAGAAAGAGAAGGGAAAATTGGAGATGAAGGTGGGTGTGAATGGATAGGATAGGTACAAGGTGTACAAGGAGTGACGGGTTGGGTACGTGACATTTGGAAGCAAACACAGTCGAGGCATTCAGTCTTCTCCCGATCAGAGTGGGCGATGCTGCCATTTGAAGTGAGGGTAGGAATGGATGGGCAGCATACATCAGAAACAGACTTGATAAGGTACCACCAGGTCTTTGAGGGAAGGAGACAGATTTGAGAAATCAGCCTTGAGGTTGGCCAGATGTTGTTTTCTGGCTCTCCAGAGAGTGCACACACACTTCTTGCTGGCTTTGTGAAGTGATCTTCGGTTGCCTTCAGTTGGATTTTCCTTCCATGAAGAGAAAGCAAGTTGTTTGAAGGTAACTGCCTTACCATAAGCTTCAGTGTACATTGCAGGGGCCAGAGTGTGGGAATGGAGATAACAACCAATGGGTATGATAACTAGAAATTAAGAGGAAGAAGAACCACTCCTTTCACATCTTCAGACACATCGGGCTGCCAAGGCAGTTTTTCCTTGGTATAGGGGGCACAATCCTGGACGGGTTGCCACTCCGACGCAGGATACTCGAATGCCTCATTCTTCCCATTAAGCTGGTACTCATTTTGCCGACCACAGAAGGATAACAGGCTGAGTAAACCTACATCGTGTTATGTTAACAGCACAACAGTGGCTCAAACTCAGGACTCCAAAATCATAAGCCAGCCACCTTAAACGTTAAGCCAACAGCAGGCTTAACTGTCAATGAGATGGGATCAATATGTGCAGGAAACAGAAAAATGACGATCTTTGTGGAAGAAAAAGATGATCTTCATCTTTCATAAGATCTTCATCTTTGAAGTTGTAGCAATTCATAAATCAGATATTTTCATTTAGCCCCTCTCTGACTCCAAACTGATGTTGCTGAGTGTTGGATACTTAAAGTGCATTCAACTGCCAAAATACTGACCTTTATGGCCCTTTATTTCATTTTGGCTAAACTTCAGCGGAAACAATGACACACCATTTCTCAGCTTTAGGTCCCAGTAATCCTCTCGGTGTATTTGTCATCTATCCAATTTGCATGTTTTAAGAGCATGTTTCATTGTAGTTGTCAACAACTACTATGTTTGTCAGTAAATGTCGTGTTTTCCTTTTGTCGTGCAGGTATGGAACCTCATGTGGCCCTCATATGTGTATTTGATCAGTTGTTTCAGAGTGTTAGATATAAATTGGCTTCCTTTTGCATTTTCATTCATCAACTTGCTTTGTTTTAGTGATCTATCTATTATGTATACACCAACGTTGATGGGGGAGAGGAAAGTTTGAGCTGAAAGATATCAATTATTGAGAAAAAATGGAAGAGGAAAGAGGATAAGGACAAGTGGGGGGGGGGGGGGGGGGGGGGGGGAGAGAGAATAGGAAGGAAGTTTGTAGAAGATAGAGAAATAGGGATATAAATATATAACAATGTATAAGAAAACCATATAATTAGAGTCCATTTGGCTCATCATTCCTGTGCCATTTTTACAACCTTACTAACTTTTTCTATGTACTCAACGCATTCTTAATATTAACATAATCTAACTTACATAACCAATGAATGTCAGTTTGTGAACCTGCTGCCCTCCCTTGTTTGTCTCCTCTCTGAGTCAAAGAATGGCATACTTTGAGATAGCATGCCTCTTGCTTTTGCTAATCAAACGGAAGAGCAAATTCTGCTTTGGAGTCATCAGAAGGAACCCTAATAAGTAAAGAGCAAATATGGAGTCATCATGAGGAACCTGGATAGGATTTGTGTTTCAGCTGCAACTCTACCCTCAAACCCATCCAAGTGCAACCAAGCGAGCCTTACAGAAAAACAAATTCTGGAAGAATTCACTTCTCCCGAGACAGATCTATAAAGAAAGAGAAATAAAGAGTAAAAGAAAAGAAAAAGCAAGAATTAGAAATGTGAAAAAGTAGAAATAAGTATGAAAGGAGCAAAGAACAAAGCTGTCGAGAGGAACCCAGATAGATAGATTTCAGCAGGTACTCCCCAAGCTCAAACACAGCAACAGGTACAAGCTACCAGAGGTCCATCAGCAGGGAAGCACAGTCTTTGATGACCAATTCTCAGGCCACTAAACCCCGGTCACACTGGCCAGAGGGATCCAAAACCCCAAAATGGTCCCGGCCCAATAATGCCGTGTTACCTTCTCGTGAGGCCTCTGAGCCACCCCGGCGTTGTGCGTTGGTACTGCAGGCCAAATCTGATTTGAGCCAAGTGGGACTTTGGCCGTGCACACACTCAGAGGAGAGATCACTAATTGCTGAGCCAATTGTCCATCTTATGGATGACGTTATCACCACAGTTCACACACAATGACCAGGAGACTAAGTGAATCAACCAGGGTGTGTGTATGTAAAATAAAACATGGCAAACAATAATCAAATTTCACCCCTTGGCCCATACCGAAATGCGACCCTCAAACGAGCTAAGCAGATGATCGGTAGATTCTTAATTATCATATGTCCTTAGGGCCCAATCAATCACAGGGCAAGAGATATACATAGGGAATTGACAGGAAAGGAAGAGAGTTGGTCAGGCAAACCCAGAGGTAGAGCCATGCAGGAGTCTGGTGGTAGTTCAACTCCACTGCAGGGCAATTGTTCTGGGGTCAGAGAGAGAGAGAGAGAGAGACATGCAGCACGTCTGTGTGGCGTGCCTCAGCCAGTTGGCAGTTCATCTTCTCTGCAGGGCAAGTTCCGTGATCAGAGAGAGAAGTGAAGCTCAGCCTGACTTCTCTCCTCAGATCATTAGTGTCTCCTTTTTATCACTTCTTGTTCACGCCCTCCTCTCTCTCTTCCATTGGTGGTGATCAGACATGTGGGCTGGATTATTTGGCTGTAACGACAGGAGCACGAGCTCATATCATTTGCTCCACGAGTTATAACGGCGAAACCAGGAGCCGTCTGCAGTAAATCAGACGCCTTCAAACGGCACCCATTTCACTCCCATTCATCTCATGCTGCAAGGTGTGTGATCGCTTTAAAAGAGAACATTTAAACAGATAACAGAGGAAAGAACAGAAAACATAGGTTCACAGGGATGATAAGTCCAGATACAGACAATGGGAGGGTAGGCAGCGTCTTAATAAACGTAGCGATACATATCTAACATCACAATTAATAACGTTATGCTTATTCCAAACCATTCATTAAGGAAATAACTGGATGATACTAAACATTTGTTAACCCCTAGGAGTCATTCCCCCAACAATACATTTGGTGTAATTGCTTATTGGTATCACTTACAAGGCCTCACCCCCAATACCCCCCTTCACCTCATGATTTTTCACGAGATCTGATGGAAATGTGCTGAAAACATTTGGTAGAAGATTGATGTATATCTTTCATTTTCAATAATGATGGCAAAGAACATGAAGACCAATACAGTAATAACACAAATTTCATATTAACACCAATAAAAAATTTCTCAGCACAATTCACATAGCATTGTTTGAAGAAAACTGCAAGACTGACAATTATTACCCCACTCCCTCCCCCCCCCCCCAACCCACACACACATGCACAAGTATTTTAAGGCCATTTTTCCCTGCTAGAGCAGGGGTTAGCCTTACGGGCCCCATGACAATCATGGTTCCCTTTTTGAGGCAATGTGTTGATGGCCGGATGACAATTATTGCCACGCTCATGAATTTGTCCTTGAGTGTATTTTCAATTGTTGTTAAGAAAACAAAACGTTTTAAAAGAAAGGCTGTTTTAACAATGATACCATAACAGCACATGCAATGTGCAAGCATACAATTATCTTGCATTTTTTTTTGTTATTATCAGTTGCAAACAATGCCAGCAAATGTCGTGATATTTGAAATGCAGCTTGTATTTTACTTTTCAACCACCTTGTTCTTGTTTTTGAAGATAGAAAGATTTTCCATCTTGATATAAAGGCTTATCGTAGGCTTTCAGGTTCTATGGCTGGAATGGATGAAGTGGTGAAACAAAGTCAGGACCATGAATAATGTTGTATTGCTCTATAAATGATAGGTGCACTACCCAGTGAAATATATGGGGTGTTTCAAGAATTACGTAAGTGACGCACAAAAGTCCAAGAAACTCCTGGAAAGTTTTTGTTTCAGAGATCGAGGATCATGGAAGAGCTGAATGACTGAGAAGTGATATTGACAGGGACAGTCAGCATATAAGAGAGGATGGAGAAAAGGGGAATGAACGAACACACGGGCAGCATAAATATGGATAGACAGATAGGACAGAGGAAGTTGTGTGGGCTGAGTAGACAAGAAACATGTAAGCAGACAGGAAAAATTGACAAACAGGGTAAATTTGGAAAGCGCGGGTTGTTGGGAGAGGAGAGTCAGTGCGAAGAGGAAAGATTGACAATCGTAATAGGGGATAACATGAGGTGGTAATGGCTCAACACTTTAAAGGATAAGAGATAATATGGGTTGGTCAGACTCTGGGATTTATAAATATCCGATTTATGAATTTGTTTTTTCCTTACGATGAAGTAACTATTCATTAAATTTCTCGTATAATAGATTTTTATTGTTAACAATCTAATATTATGGTTTATTGAGAGTGCTAACATGAAAATTATATTCTTCTTAACATCTCCATGAACATAACAAAATGATGAAAAATCAATTTCTAGCTTTTTTCATAATTTGTGTTGCATTTGGAAAAAAAAATTCTTCCAATCAGCATGTTTTTGCACTCACCAAGGAAGCATATTAAGATTATGTTTTTCAAATATTCCACAAGAGTTTATAACAAAATTATTTGAAAGTGTCCCTCAAATAATTCCGTTGATTTTGAAGGAAAAAGGGTGGGGAGGAGGGGGGAAATTCACAATTAGATTCTATCAAGGTACTACTGTATATTGTGTATAAATTTGGTTATTTGAATAAGATTTTCCTTTTCATAAAGGACTATTTGCGTTGAACACAATGGGTCAGAACTGGGATATAACCCAGTCAATGATAGGTTAATTGTCAGTGAGGTTGAAAGGACATCCAGTGAACACCACCATCATTCGGACATATGCTTCAACTTCTGTGGCAGATGAAGAAAATGTTGAGGATATTTATGGAAGGTTGAAGGAACTGGAAGAACAGGTGCCCAAAGGACATGTTTTAATGATTATGGGAGACTGGAATTCAAAAATTGGAGAAGCAGGAGCACCAGGGATTGTAGAAAAGCATGGACCTGGTATCCAAAATGATCCAGGGGAGCGAATGCTGGAAATGTGTGTGGATAATGAGCTTGTAATTGCAAACACATGGTTCAAACAATCCAAGCATAGACTGTATCTATGTAATTCACCCGATGGGGAACATAGAAATCAGATTGACTCCATTACAATCAACAGAAGATGGAGAAGTGTGGGCAATCTGCCAATACTCTGCCAAGCGCAGACTGTGGGACAGATCATGAACTCTTTGTGCCAAAAATATGACTCAAACTGAGAAAGGTGAAAAATTAGTCAAAAACTCCGACCAGGTTTGACGTTGAAAACGTATGTAAACTAATATGCAACTCGAGAGGTCATGGAACATGTTACTCCGTGCAGTATTATTATTTCTTTTGCAGCCTGTGGCTGCTAGTTGCATCATTGCTGGGAGCGCAGCTGTGCCGCTGATGCAGTGCCCCTCTTTGTCCAGTAAGCTGGTACTCATTTTGCTGATCTTTGAAGGATGACAGGCTGAATCAACCCACCTGGTGTTATTTAACGGAACGACAGGGGCCCAAACTCAAGACCCTAACGTCTTAAGCCAGCCAGCCACCTTAACCGTTAATCCAGCACCAGGTTCAATTATCACGTTTCTTGAAAAGCGCACTCCATTCAAAACTGTTGATGAGGAACAGCTGGCTTGGCAAGTGTTAGCTCACTACTTGGTAACTGAACACACCTCAGGCCAACCCCACACACAGTGTTCAAATATAATACTTCAATTTTAATAAAATAATGATTTTTAAAATCCTATTTAAAAAAAATCCAGAAGTCTAGCGCTACTGAAGCGGTTTTATATACCTCATCCTTCTGCACTGTAATAACACGAGGTTGAGTCGTAGTTTAGGAGGCGGAGGCATTATTGATCACCATCGAACACAGCGTCAAACATCATCTTATTCACCGTGACCCTCTGACATGCCACGACCTCTCATGCCATATATTGATATCCAGCATGGTTTTGGAAGTACTATGAAGGTTATTTGTGTTCTACAGTCTGCAAGTATCTAATTGAATTTAAATAAAGGTTTAAAGAGGTTTAATGGCGTATAAATAAATTAATTCCTGGTTTTACCATCGTTTTCCCCAGTGTCTGTTACATCACAATCACCAACACGTCACATTAGTTATTGGTGCCTGCTGATATGTCCTTTATGACATCCTTAAAAACAAGTTTCCTGTTTGGAATGATTTTCAATTTTTTTAATTTCAAGGCAGGCAGACAGAGTAAAAAAAAAAAAACATCTCACTCCTCTCTGTGGATATGTGATTGGGATGAATTTAGAGCCAAAATACGGTAAAACGGCACACTTGTCTTCCGATTAATGTTCAAAATATATCATTCAAATTAAATAAGCTGTTCTTCTATCATAAACTGATGATCGGAAACTGATCAGACAGACAGATGAGCATGAACCAATTGCTTAACCATGTCTTTTGCTTCGTGTTTGTGGGGTGATAAAGGTAAAAAAATATATATATATATATTCTTCACAGCTGGGTGAGAGAATGCCAGACAAATTGTGGCTAGAGGTTGAAGACATTGTCAAAAAAAACCAAAAGAGGCCAAAAGCAACATCCCAAAAGCAAGCAAATGGAAGACTAAATGGCTGTCAGAAGATCTTGAGGCAATAAATATTAAACAGATGAAGAGAGATGAAAACCAAAGGAGAGATGAAACTCAAGAGAGGGCATTAAATGGCAAAATGCCGAGTTCGGAGAAGCTAGGAAAGCAAAGAAATATTTCAGAGGTGTGCATGGAAATAGAAAGTGACAATAGAGAGGGAAAAATAAGAGATCTTTTTTAAAAGATCAGAGAGAAAACAAGAAAATTTTAATGTTAGGATTGTCGTCGGTAAATTAGAACAGGAAAAGATCTGGCAGAAGAAACAAAGGTGAAAGTTGGAAGGACTACCCCGCAGCTCTATACAAACAAGATAGCAATATGATGACAACCTTCGAAGAAAGAGAACATGAGCAAGAACCCACAGTGACAGAATATGAGGTACGTCGAGCGGGGAAAGTGCTGGCAAATGGAAAAGCATCTGGGGCCGACGAAATTCGGACAATGGAACTCTTTCAGGTAGTTTGGGAGAAGGTAATCAGAATATTAACAACTCTTTGTACACACATCTGGAGGAGGATTGTATGACCTAAAAGGTGGAAGGAGTCGGTCTACGTACTATTGCCAACGGAAGGGGATGCAAGAAAATGTTCAAATAATTGAACCATTGCCTTGATTTCACATACGAGCAATGTATTACTAAAGATCATTCAATACTGGAAAAGCATCAGCTGCTTTTGATTGATTCCGGGGTGATGCAGAGTAGAATGATTCTCGAGTGATGACATGAGATCGCTCCAAAAATTAAAAGAAACACAGACTATAAGACTTCATTAAGCGAGAAATGCCCATTGAGCAAGCAGGTTTCAGAAGAAGAAGAGGTTCTAGAGATCGAATCACAAATCTGAAATGATCATGGAAAAAGCAACGGAATATCAAAGGAAAGTGTATCTCTGTTTTATAGATTATAGCAAAGCTTTTGATTGTGTTGATCATGAATTGATGTGGATTATGCTGAGAGAAATAGGGATGTCGGAATATCTGATATGTCTGATAAGAAACCTCTACACGAAACAAGAAACTACAGTAAGAACAGAGTACAGAGAGACAGAATAGTTTGCAATTGGAAAAGGGGCTGGAAAGGGGTACATTCTCTCCCCTTACTTGTTAGATCTGTATAGTGAGTACATCATGAGTAAATAAAACTTGGATGACAAAGAAGCTGGGGTCAGGATTGGAGGAAGATGTAGATCAACAACCTCAGGTATGCTGATAAAACCACTCTGTTGGCAGAAAGTAAAGAGGACTTTTTGCTGCATACAGTGAATAAGAAAAGCTGGTGTTTATTTAAACCTAAAGTAGACTAACATCTTGTTAACTGAGAAGAAGAACATGTTCAGTTTTGGAGAGGATCAGGTGTAAATAGTGGAAAGTTTCATCTTCCTGGGTTCTAAGATTGAAATGAGTGGAGAATGTAGAGGAGAAATTAATAGATGGGTAGTGTTGGGGAGAACAGCAATGTCAGGATTCACAAGGATCTGGGAGGAGAAAGATGTGACAATACAAACAAAGACGAGGCTGATGAATGCTCTAGTATTTCCAGTTGCAATATATGGATGTGAGTCATAGACAGTGAAAAGAAAGGAAGATTTACAGTTTTGAAATGTGGTGTTGGAGATGAATGTTAAAAACTCCATGGACAGCAAGGAGAACAAACAAATCAGTGGTTGAACAAATTAGAATCCCATGTCCCTTAGAAGCACTGAGGCTAAAACAGAAACTGTCATACTTTGAACACGTGATGCATGCAGAAAACGAAGGTCTGGATAAATCAACCAGGCTGGGTATGGTCGAGGGAAAAAGAGGAAGAGGCAGACCTTGTTTGCACTGGATGGATGGGGGTAAAAGCTGCAATCAAGCTGTCTCTGCCAGAGTTTCAGGAAGCAGTGCAGGATTGGGATGCTTGGAGAAATCTGATCATGAATATCACTAGAAGTCACAGAACTACATAACCAGATCACAAAGTTTTAGTTTCATGATGCATCGGGGTAGAAAAATGTAAAATGTCTAAGAGATTGTTGCAGTAGTGCATAATATGTTATTACGGATCCGGGGTCTGCGGTTATCACGAGGGAGCTCCTCGGACCTTCACCCGACCTCCTGTCCTGAGGCCACTGGCCACAGATTGCTAGACAGTCCGACGGGTTGCTAGACAACCATGGCTGTGGATTAGAACCACCAAACCTAGCAGGGTCGTTGCTCCTTGGTTACACATTTCCTTACCTTTGGCATGGCAACCCTAATTTGGGGTCACGCCCTAAACAGCCACCCGTCTATTTATTATGTGCAGCCAAGCGAACCATGGATGGCTGTTGGCTAATCACATAGCTAATCAGTGGGACAAAACTTCCTGTCTAACTAAACTTACACACAATGTCGGACCAATGGAGGAACGGACAAAAACAAGCAGGCCAGAAACGTTTAACAGTTCAATAAATACATTTATTCAAGAAGCACAACAAGGTTTATTCAATCAGCAAGGAAAATCATGAGCATGTATTTACAATGGATGGACAGAATTCATAATGAAAAGGCAAAAGAGAACAGTAATTATTCTTAATGTTTATGGAGCCCACTTATACGTTCTTATTTATGCTAATCACAGGGCATAGTCATTAATCATTCTGGGAAAATGTAGATAGAGAGAAAACACATAGATTGCAGAGCGGAGCATGGGTACTGCTCCTGCCTCGCCTTACACAGATGCGTGTAAGCTCATACTGCATGCAGACCTGCACAGCCATGCTACATGCAGACTCGCGCAGAGAGCAAGCTCCCCCCTTGATGGCTCTCGTGCTCCAAACAGGCAGCACGGCTCATGCCAAGTGCAGACTTGTACAGTGTGCAAGCTTCCCCTTGGTGATTCTCGTGGTCCGAACAGGCAGACGTGAGCACAGGCTTGGCCAAAGGACTCGTGATAAGGAGAGCTTGATGGACGAGAGCGAGACAAATTGAAAGTCCCGTCAAATAAGACAAGTCGAGAGCGCTCATGGCAAATAAGATGAGTCAAGACTTCCTGGCAAATAAGAGGAGTCGAGAGCACTCCTGGCAGGTAAGACATGTGGTGGATCAGAGCACTGCGTGGAAAAAATAACCTCCTGGTAGACAGGGCAAGTGGCGTATCGAACATCAAGAGTTCCTTGCAGGCAAGACGAGTGGAGAATCGAAGTGCTGGGCAGAGCGAGACGCGCAACGGATCAGACGCTTGGTTCACGAGAGCACCTGTCGCTCTCAGTGGAAAGTCCTTGAGAGCAGAGCCGATAGCTCCATGGAAAAGACACCTGGAATCACTTGAGTGTGAAGAGTTGAACCCTTTCACCGACTTCATACACTCAGGGTGTCACATATCACAAACTTCATTCAGAAGTTTCCACATTCACTCTCTATTTTGAGGTCAAACCGATCTGCTCTCGTAACTCGCTTGATTTACTCGCCTCCACATCCCCTCTCCATTTTGGTCAAAGTAATCTACCTTTTACAACCGCGGAGAGGCGGTGTGGTTGTTGATGAACTCACATGACAGCAGCTGCAGCTGTTTGTTGATCCTTCAGTTCTAATGATGGCCTTTATTGTGTCTTAATTGGGAGTTTTGCAGGCAATGCAAAGAAAGGTTTATTTAATTCCACATTGTGCATCAAGAATCCTTTGTTCAAGTTAAAAGGTTAATTCAGCTCCATTGTTTTCAAGTAAGATGGGTAATTTGTGACGTGTGCAACAAGGGGATAGTCTTGGATGTGGAACGGAAAAAGGGGGGAGTAGGTTTCAATGGCAAAGAGCAGGACCATGACGAGTTGTGGCGTTTGAAAGTCTTGCCCTGAACTGTTTGCGTCATTGTCGAGCAGGATTCAAAAGGTGAAAAAAACACCTCCCAGACACGAGCAGACACCAGGAGGCTAACCTGAAGGGATCTCAATGGATCTGTCTGTTTTGTGAATATGACATGGTGTTAGATGCAGCTCACACGTCTTTAACCGCAGTATAAATCAAATTCATTCTCTCGCAGAAATGTGATGCATTGTCAAGCAGTAAAACATCTAGAAGCATGATGGAACCTTGTGGGCTGGCTTTTCAGACTCCATGACAGAGCAATGACTTCCTGCAGAGGCAGTTCTATTCCAGCTCAACCAACAAGAGTTATTGAAGGTCCTGCAGCTTACCTTATAGTGAGGCTTCCTGGGTATAAATAAGTTTCCTTGTGGGTTTTACTGTTTTAAGCATCCTGTTGACATGTTCTCAAATGTGAAAATTCCAAAATATGTGAATATTTGAATGATTTTTATCATAACCATTTTATTCTCTGATTAATTATCAGTGTAACGATACCATAAGATATACTTTGTGGTTCTTTAATGCAACTGATCTTTAAATGGCAGGTACCACAAAGTGTTTTCAAGGAGAATGATTCCAGGGTGATGACACAAGATCACTGCAAATACTTTTTTTTAAAAGGTTCTTTATTTTTGCAGATCTTTATTATTTTCTTTAAGTTTGTGTAATTTATTTGTTTTTTCCCCCATTTCTACAAAGCTGTGATCGATCGGATGGCCCTCCATCATCACGACACATTTGCACTTGATGGTCAAACATTTCTCGAATACCACAGCAGTGTTAGGAGCAACACAAACAGGTAATATTATTTTTCTTCCTTCCCAGAAATAATATGTTATCACAACATTCCCCACTCTCCAAATTAAAAAAATTAATTGAACATGAATCTTCACACAATTTTCTGCATGGGCAGCAATAAATTGCTTTCATTTAAAAACCAATATCAATCTGAAAACAACAAATTGTACAAAATTCTGACCTTATGCTGCTATGTGCTTGATGAATGTCAAACATCAGCTTTTAAAATCATAATTGCTTCAGTAATTTCTAACTGCATCATTATTTTCAAATGATGACGAATCTTGAGCTGAAAGTTCTCATATCTCGCATCATGAAAGTGCAGGGTCCATGGTTGTATAATTTGCTTGTTCCCTAAAGTGTGCAAAGCCTTTATGTACAGGAGGCTCTTATGACCTTAAATTATGCAGGTTATTAAATTTTACACTTCAAAAACAATATATTGAGGTTTTCCTTGCTGCAGAATTTGCTTTTTGGCAACAAAGTTGTAAAAAAAAAATAAAATAAAAAAAAAAAACTTGATTCCGACAATCGATTAATCTACAATGTCTGCTTTTATTCTTTAATCATCTCTGTTTCACCAACGATTGAAGTTCACGAGGGTCATGAGAATCACAAGAAGGACTGGCTGGATAGCTTACCTCTGAGCTATCTATAACTGAGGTTCAAATTTCAACTCCGCTATTAACTATTATCTTGGTGTTTCACAGGCAGAGAGAGAGGCATCACTGTGTGTGCTGTCCATTGCATGGACATTAAGCTGGACGACAAGTCTGCCAGCATATCATGAAACATATCACAAACACAAACATATAACGAATAAAAACATATCACAAATTGTCCCTTTAAGTTTTTCTCCACTGCTCATTGGTGGGTGTTCAAGATGCCACAGCATCCTTTGCAAAGAGTATGCAAGCTGTCGATGGTACCATGAACAAAAATTACAAATTCCTGCACTAACTACTGCTGGGAAGGTAATGGCAAACCACCCAGTATAAACCTTGTCAAGAATCTGCTTTAGCAGCACCGATGCTTTGATACAGAGTATGGTACATCCTGAAAGATGTATATGTTACCACCACACCGCTCTTCACGTCTCTGAGGAAGAGAACTACTGTAGCTTTTCTCGAAACGTCAGGCTTTAAAAAAGAATTTATTTGTTTACTGTTCAATGTGCTATGATATATATATATTTAATATATATATATATATATATAATATATATATATATATATATATATATATATGTACACAGTAAGACCAACCCATAAATGGAGGAATAGTCAATCAGCTCTCACCTAATCGACTACACCCAGGTGGCTAGGATTATATAAATGATTGACCCCTCCCACACTCCTCTAGCCGAAGTAGCTGCAAAAAGCAACCCAAGAAGACTTACACAAGGTAAGTGCTCATGCTGTTTCGAACCCTTCCCAGAGTTCCTCAACAACTATAAAGGAGGAGGAGAGGATATTGGGACCACACTCTTTGTAGAGCGTTGGTGCTGCTTAAGCAGTCTCCTTGGCTATTGGGCACAATCCTGGACGGGTCGCCACTCCGACAGTATACCAGCAAGCTGGCACTCATTTTGCTGACATCAGAAGGCTGACAGGCCGAGTTAACCCCACCTGGTATTAATTCAACAGCTGA
>CM068955.1:174175217-174187065 GCA_035128595.1 Eptatretus atami | reverse complement strand
GTGGATGACCACACATGCAGAAATGTTGATGCAATTATCGTTTTTAAAAACAATAAAATGCTTAATGTTTTATATATATTGTTAATTTTAAATCCAACAATGTTATTAAATTGCTTTCATCCTAGTTTCAGTTGATTTGGGGGATGGTTTGGATATGTATCGATTTTAGAATGGTTCTGTCCACTGTCCATTTTCCCCCCTCCCACGATTCTGGCCTGGTTTGGTGGAGTCCACATTTATGCTCGATTTATTTTCCTGATAAAGTGATTAATGGTTTTTTTTTTGTTGTTTTTATGTTTGTTTGCATGCAGTAGCCCAGAGACAAAATAACTTCCTCGGGTTGGAATCACCATCATAGCTTCAGCAGTTATTGAGTTAGGTTGGGCTACAGTTTTACATTGTTTTGAGAGAAGAACTACAAGAAGAAGCACAAATTGGCGTTTTAGCAATCTCCTGATGTGGTACTTTAGTGATGTATTCTGGCATCTTTTTCAGTCTTTGTGGTTCAGAAAAAGCTGAAGAATAAAAGTTATGGCTTTTAAATGCTTATGACTTCACTCTATAGTACTTTATAAGCGTATCATTGTGTACACATATGAATGGTCAGCCATATTTTCCTGTATCATCCCTCTACTATACATAGAGTACTACCATACTCCATGATATTAACTTTAATAAATTAATTACTTGTCACAGTATGACAGGAAGAATTTTTGTTGCGTGCATGAAATTAGGTTGCTTACCACAGACATGAGATTAGGTTACTTGGTGATCATAAAAAATCGAGTTAAATTGAACAATTGTCATTGCTTGGGGGACTTTGTGCGTATTTGGTGAAATAGCATGTAAAGAGGCATCTGTTTCTACCCCCTGCACCATGCAGCACCCCAACACAGCTCACCAACCTGATTGAGCTCACCATCCGCACAGAGGTGACACAGGGTCTGCTGCTTTGGTTGGGTCATGTTCCACGGACACCCAGAGGAGTGGTCGTAGCTTGGACGTCAGGATTAAATGGAGATTATTTGGCACTGGCCATTGTTGACTCCCGAGTTCAAATGACATTCAACCTCGGTGTGCGCCCGGTGACTCTGACCTCCACAGTCAAGATTAACACAAACCAGTGGGTCCACATCAAGGCACGCAGGTATCTCGAATTCTGGACTATGATGTTGCATTATTTTGATATCTTCATTCTAATTTTGACACGATTGTTCAATCATCCCATACGTCTTTTTATCCGCACATCCATTCCCAAAGGATTCGAAGAGAAGCCTCCCTTCAAGTGGACAACGAGGCACCTGTAACTGCGTCATCACCCTTTGGCTCGACAAATCTAGACACGGATGGCCGCATGTGGTTGGGTGAGCCTCGCTATTCCTGCTGATCGGGTTGTCACGGTAATGTGGCAAACAATGGCCTTCTTTCCTTTAGACCTGGCATCATGCTGTGCCTTTTAATGGGTTCTGCTGATAATCTGGGCCTAATGCATCTGTGCATTTGGTTCTCATGAAAGTGCATAAGCTTACGTTTGAATAATTGACTGTATTATGTTTGCTGCTGTTGTTTTATTTCTTCAACATTATCCAAATACCATAGATGAGCTTACACAAAGATTTTGCAAATGAAGGAAAAGGATATTGGGAACTATATTTACTTTAGTATATTAAGACACAGTAAACAAAGGGTTTGAACCTTTATAGGCTTTCATACTCCAGAATAAATATGGTGAATTGCCAAAATAATTTGAAAAGTGAAGGTAAGAAACTGATTTTCTCCGATAAGGATACATTTGTTGAATTCACTTTTTCAAAAAACAAAATCTCAAAGAGCACTGCATCTGTCAAACTGTATGATGCAATTTGTTTTATGTACTGTAGTTGTCAGTGTTTTGCTCGAATACGCAGAAAGCATAGTTTAGAATCTTTTTTAACTGTTTCATTCTTCATTCCCTCCTCACCCTCAACACCTTTGGCTGCCCCCAACTGAACCCAAATCTTCCACCCTCATAGGTGGTCTTCCAAAACCTCCAATGACCAATCGCCTACCCAAAGCCTATGGTACACGTTTTGTTGGCTGTATGCGGGATATTCGCGTTGATCGCAAGGTACTTCGAGCAGAAGACGCCACCAACAAACCGAGGGTGCAAGCGTGTCTCATGTAGAGGCTTGGAAAGGGAGAGGAAGAACTATAAAACATGTTTTGAATGAGGGAAGATAGATGAGGCAAGAAATATGGTGCAATGACTTTCTACCTCTCCTGTTCCCTTTCCTGTGCTCTATTTCCCTGTTATTACTCATAGCTTTAGGCCTCATAAAACTGTATTCCATTGCCTAGCCTTCCATCACCCATCACTGCCAGAGTGAAGGGAAACTCACTCAGCATTGGCAGCAATGCATTTTTTCTGTGATGAACAAGCACTCATTGCTCAGTCTCTCAGCTTTTCAACGTAATGTTTGTACGACGGTAAATTCTCGAGCTCTTTGCTTCGTTCCTGTAAAGTAGACTTAACGTAGCATTCTGTGTTCTAAATTATTCCATTTCAAAGCCAACCATGGATGGGTGAGGGTTGTGAAAGGTCGAGGTAAGTGGAAGAAAGCCTCTTTGCTTTATGTCGACCTTCGTGGATGTTGGTGTGCCTGCCTTCCTTTGCTGCCATGTGACGTGACATTAGTCATTCTAGAGGCCAAACCAATCACGCCATTCAGTTTCACTGCTTTTGCAGCCACATAATGCCAACTCTGTACGTAATGGCGTGCCGAGGCAGCTTGTTTCTGCCCTTTAAAATTTGTGAAAGGTCTGATATGCCCAGGCATGAAAGGCCTGATATTTTTCAAGGGTACTTCGTTATCATTCTTTATCAAATGGCAGCCATAATAAATGGTGATCTTTCACTGACACAAAATGCTCATTCATCTTCAAAGCTCGTTGCGATATTTACACTGAGCCAAATAGCCATGGTGGTACGGAAAATGCAACCATTGCTGTAAAAGTGTGCACAAATAGGATTTGAGTTTGAGTGTGGAGTACAGTGGGTGGCAAGAGCCCTTGTTGCTAAAGGTAGGGTAAAATATCTCCCTCCCCCTCGTGCATCCTCTTCAATCCCTTTGTTCGGTTGTACCCATTGTAAAGCTGTGCCATCAGCCAGACAGCCCTCTGATGCAGACCTTCAGGATACTTAGCATATAACCAAGAGGTTATAAGGGGGTAGGGAGGGGCTAGATATCATACCTTTTCTGCGAAGAATATATTGGCCCACCTGGCTCAACATGTTAAGTAAAAAAACAAAAACAATTTTTTTTTTTGGTGCACTAACCATTGTTACGTCCACATTGAGCCTTTCTACCCTTTCAAGCAGGTCCTTCTTGCAGTTAGCACTTTGGCTGACATTTCGATATTGGCAGCCATTGAGACGGTTGTGCTGTTGGGACTGCATCGAAAATGTTTGATTAGATATTGAACCTATGATGAGGATGTAAAACTTGACTGCAATCATGTTGAGGTTCCCTTTACAACAGCTTCAAGAAGTGCAACATTTTCACAAATCGACAATAAATTTCTTGACAGAGAAAAAGAGACCTTTATCCCTCTTGTAGTTTCACACAAGTATTTTGATAGCATTTTTCAGTACAGTCTATAATATGAGGAATTTCAAACTGTTAATCCAGTTTTCAAGCACACACCGCCCGAAAACCCCTTCCACTTATTAATTAATACAATGCACCTGCCCTCAACAAAATTCGGGTTTACTTTTAACACCCAGTTGTTGTTGTTTTACTATCATGTACTTTGTGAAGATTGAGGATGTGTAGTAAACTCTAAAATCGTTTTCCCTGGTTGATTCCATCAATCCCAGTGGATTATATGATGACAACCATCTTTGTCTTCCTCTTCAAGTCCCCCTGCAATTTCCAACAGTTAATGCACTCACCGGTCATAAATGGGGGGGGAAATGTTTGAAAGGATCCGTAAGTGTAAACTCTTGTCTCGTTCAGCATCCCATGGTGTATCTGTGAACAGTTGAGAGGGAAAGGAAGGGAGGAGGGATGAGGTTGAGAGGGGAGGCAGGGTAATTGCTGATGTGTATTTCCGGCAACCAACTCATTTGAAGGAAAGTGCTGCCTTAGGCATTTGCATGGTTTCAGAGTGAATGATTCATGGAAAAATATAGATCGAGTACACTCTGTGATAGTAATGAATCATACAAGATATCTGTGTTCATATAATGCACACCTGCATGTTTTTATTTGTGTAAATTGCGCTTCAAATGTCCAGTATCCTACACTCAAAACGTGGATCATATTAAAGATGATAATTTTTGTCATGTTTGAACAATTCCATGTGGTATTAATTTTTTTTCCCCTTTTTTTAGTACAGCACACCATTTTACATTTTTGTGACCCCCCCAGTTCTGCTATCATTCCCTGCGGCATGTTTTAAAAACATTAAAGAAAACTGATTATGAGAATAGCAGTGGTCATTCTTTAGCTTACAACGACTGCCTAAAATCCTGGTGTTGGGTTAGCGGCTCGAGCGGCTGGCTTGGGATCTTAGTGTCTTGAGTTGGAGACCCGTTTTCCACTGAATTAACACCAGGTGGGGTTGACTCAGCCTGTCATCCTTCCGAGGTCGGTGAAATGAGTACCGGTGTACTTGTGTAGGGGCACAGCATCAGTGGCACAGCTGCACTCCAACAAAATGATAGCTACCTGGCAGCCAAGCTGCCATTTGCAAGAAGAAGAATGACTACTTGCTTGATCAAAAATGAGAATATTCTGCTTATTTTGTTGCATTTGTATCCTCGTTCATCGGTAGGTTGGAGGTTGGATGTGTTCATGGTTCGAGAACCGTGGAAGAAGAAAACCAAAAATAATGGAAGGTTCAACAAAATAAATCTCTCACTGCGGTTGCATGGACTGAGATAAGCAGTGTCACAAGGTCCCATCGAAGATGACTCAACGGCGGTGAAGTACAGACTGTCAGGCATCAGTGAACACATTGGTGGCGAAACAATTTCACCTGTCGGCTTCAGTTCTGACCGGTGAATAATCAGGGTCAAGGCGAATCTCAAAGCTCACGTATGACCAGAGGAGTAAAACAATGTCTTGAGAATGCAACAGAAAGCAAAACGCCTCTCACGTGATCATCCTGGCAGTGGAGCAAATGGGAAAAGATGGGCAGGTAATGTACAGGTGAATATAGGATTCGTAAGAAAACGAAAAGGAAACACAGGTCAGCATGAGGGTCAGGATTGATGGGAGTAGAGGATGTTAGTGGTTGTTTCAGGGGAAGACGCAAACTGATGGCGAGCTACAGCATCAAGGACCGGAGGGACGAACAGGATCGGGCACGCAGACAGGTGATTTACATTATTTCATGTCTTCCCCTCGAGATGCCTGTTCATAACAAAAATGCTGTGCAGACAAGAGATAAAGAGAACAGAAGTGAATATGGGGAAAGAGTGTGAACCTTAGGGAGGTTAACAAGTAGTGGAATCATCATCATCATCATCATCATCATCATGTGTATGCAACACCTGCATGATGGTTTGTTGCACCATCTCTGGGGATACGTTGCACCATCGCTGCTGATGAAGTAACTATTCAGGCACTCTCACGTGTACCTGTATATAACAGGAATGCTAATGTTCACGTGCATCCAACATTTGGTGCAATTTGCTAGTTCTTTGCTTTCCTCCACCAATGTATTCATGTGACTCTTCCTGGGCACTTTACACTGGATGCTTCAGATCATGCTGCATTGTTAGTTATCCCGACCATGTTTCGAGCTTTGCCTTGAACCACTGGTCCATAGCGTGGGATGGAGTGCTATGCAGACCCCCAACTTGTGGGTTGCACTTTGTGAAACCAATTCGGGAAGAATTTTTAATTTGTCCAGGGTGCTTGTGATAACTTGATACTCCTTGTCAAAAGACACCATGTGATCTTTAACGTCCACCAGCCATCATTGTGAACGGATGGTCCTCGTCTTTGGCGTCCCATCTCAATGACATCACATTTTGTGGTGCAATGCCTTGTCTGCAAATTACCTGTCCAACAGCATATAGTTGGATTTGGAATCGTGCCTTGATGAGACAATTCAAAGACGAGTGCGCTACCTCTGTGTCATCTTGTTGAACTAATGCCACAAATCATGACATCATGAAAAGTTCTTCATGTGAAGTCTTCAAAAACATGAATATTCGGTAATCTTCAAACTATTATCCACCTGCAAGACTTTCGTCTGCAATTTCCTGGAGTAATGCTCTCCCCTATGGGCTGGCACCCCTGCTTGACACCTTGCTCAGCTTGATGCCATGGAAACCAAGGCGTTCAAGATTATTAGAATTTCCCTTGAGAAACCTGAATTTATTGGCCGATCAGTTTCCCATCTTAAACACATCGGTCTCTTTGTCTTCTACCATCTCCTTTCTGGTCTTGTAGCCTCGGCTCTTTCTGTGGTTTGTTTCCCTCAGGCTTCTGCAGGGAACACGTGGTCCACCAGCAACCCCCTTCTGGTGAAACTCCCCTCAAAAAAATTTGCTTCCTTCTCTCCCCGCAAATTCCTTTCTTGTACAGTTACATGAACAGAGCCATATTGGGAAGTTTCCTCTGGGCATCGCTAAGTGCGTGCTCGGTGTCGTCTTACACGATTTGTAATCGTGTCACGATTTGTCACGATTTGTGCCCCGTGTCTTATCGTGTCGTATAAAGTTGAAGTGTTACACCCAAAGATGCACAAAGGAACTTTTGCACAGGAAAGGGCCACTCGGCCCATTATGTCTGCACTGCACCAAACCCCAGAAACCATCACCATGCACACACAAGCTACCAACAAGTCCTGGCACATATCCCCACACCCCTCTATCTCCAATGCATCCAGATACCTATCTCATTTCAAATTCAACTTTGCTACCGCTTCTGCTGCAACTTTTTTGTTGCAGACCAGTTCATTTCCCTTTTTAAAGAGACCAGTTCATGCATTAATCACTTCCTGACTGAAAGACCCCTGTCTTCATATTGTCTGAACTCTCATCTTTACCCTCAAGCGATGGCCGCTGGTCCTATCACTGTCACTTCTGCTGAAAAACTCCACTTGCACATATCTTCTCCACCCTTTCATCCACTCTAATAGATAAGGGGTGTGTGTGTGTGTGTGTGTGTGTGGTGTGTGTGGTGTGTGTGTGTGTGTGTGTGTGTCTGTGTGTCTGTGACCGCTGTTTCTCCACAACCACTGGTCCGATCTAATTGAAACTTGCCAGATATATTGCTGGGAGCCTGAAGGATGTGCCTTTTCAAGGTTTGATATTAATCGACAAATGCTTCCCAAGTTATGGCCATTTATTTACCACCAATGACAAGACACGTTGCTGCGGCCATTTATTTACTAACAATGACAAGACACGTTGCTGCGTAGGCGTGGCCGATGGGGAAGAGAACCTCAGCCGCGTTCCCCATTACGGGTTACAACTTACGGACTTCCAGATAGTGATGAGTTCGTGTTTTCTAATAATTTCTCGATTTCTTATGCGCATTTATCGATAAACACAATGCCCTAATCCAGTCGTCATTTACGAGAGCGAAGGAACGGACTGTGTGGTTGTTTGGAAGTGTTTTTTTTGTACGTACGTTTTTTTTTTTTTTTTTCTTTTCTTTCTCTTCTCTTGTGTTTTTTCCTTGCGACGACATTGCGAAAAGGCAAAATACGTTGGCGCTAATTGAATAATTGGCCATATAAAACTAAATTGCGAATTATAATCGTAACTGCGATATGCGAACTTCCGGACAGTGAGGACTTAACTTCGCGTAGGCCGATGTGCGCGGCCGCCGACGATGACGTCACGTGCCGTGCGGTTACGATGGGATCGATCGGTGCCTTAGTTACCGTGGCGTAGGAGTGGCAAGGTCAATGGCAGCGAATGTCATGGCAAGCAAAGACAGGGAGGTAAACTTGATTTTAATTTGGATTTTAATTAACTCTGTGTGTGTAAGTATCACAGCAAGTTGTTACTTCAATGCAAGCGATAATTCGTGGAATGCATGTGAACATTCCGTACGGGCACGCACCACTTCCGGATAGTGATGACTATTGTATTCCAATAATTTCTCGATTTCTTATGCGCATTTATAGATAAACAAATGCCCCAATCAGTCGTCGTTTACGAGAGCGAAGGAACGGCTGTGTTGTTTCTGGCACGTGGTTTGAAAGTTTTTTAATATGATTTTTTTGTTTTTTTTTTTCACGTACGGGCACGCGAGAGCGAAAAACGGCCTGTGTGGTTGTTGTTTCTGCACGTGGTTTGAAAGTTTTTTTTTTTTTTTTTTTTGTTGCATGTACGGACGCACGCACCTAGTCTATCTATAATTCCAGCTGTGTGTGTGTGTGTGTGTGTGCGTGTGTGTGTGTGTGTGTGTGTGTGTGTGTGTGTGTGTGTGTGTGTGTGTGTGTGTGTACCCTGTTTCTCGACAACCACTGGTCGATCTCATTGAAACTTGCCAGCTATATTGCTGGGGCCTGGGATGTGCCTTTTCAAGGTTTGATATTAATCGGACAAGTGCTTCCCAAGTTATGCCATTTATTTACCAACCAATGACATGACACTTGCTCGCGGCCATTTATTTACCAACCAATGACATGACACGTTGCTGCGTAGGCGTGGCTGCTAGGCGCTGCGCGGGGCCGCGATGAGTCACGGGCCGTGCCGGTTACATGGCAAGCAAAGACAGGGAGGTAAACTTGACTTTAATTTGGATTTTAATTAACTCTGTGTGTGGAAGTGTGGTTGTCGCGAGAATGCGAGAGCGAAGGAACGGCCTGTGTGGTTGTCGTTTCTGGCTCGCGGTTTGAAAGTGTTTTTTGTTTTTTGCACGTACGGCCACGCACGTACGGCACGCACTAAAACGGGCATGCACTAGTAACTCCAAAACCATGAGACCGAGAGGCCCCAAACTTGCATGGATACTCAGGGAACTCCAAGGAAGTGTATGAATGAAAATTGAGTGTTTTGGGTTAATTTAAACACCCCTTTTGAAGATAATTAACGGCCTTATTTAATTATGCTTTACAAAGGCACCATCCTTGGTCAGCCCCTGCGTTAACCCTCTATCAGCTTGCTGGGGTCTTGATTCACTCTTTCTTTTTTTTGGGGCCTGCTCAACAATGCCTTGACTTGGAACAGGCCACAACAGTTTCTTTATGATAAAGCACTCAATTTTTTTTTTCACTTTCCTCACTCATATCATCGAAGGTCTCTTCTTCATACCCATGAATTGCTGGATACATCACTGCTTATAAATGCCAAGAGACATCAGTGTTCATGGCTTTATTTTATTTCTCCATATGTGATAAGCTCTAGAATCTCTTAACCTTTGCCCAATTTCAAAATTTAAACTGTGGAATTGACCTTAGCAGCAGTTCCACCTGCTCGAAAAAAGTGTTCATTTGTCCAATTCTGGTCTGACCGATCGCTAATCGCTTTCCAAGACTGCCGTTCCTCATCAACCATTTTGTTAGAGTACTTGATTAAGTGCTGAAGCCACTTGGTGAGCGCTCCACAAGCTGCTTGGATGTTCGTTTGTGAGCTCTGGCAATACACGGAAAAAGTACCCGCACTGTCATTAAATCAACACAATCAAAAATACATTGAACAATGTACAACGTTCAGGCCCCATCTCACTTACCTGTATTGTGCCCCGTGGTGTCATGAGGTGCCAAGCCGACTATTCCTTATCAACGAATGGATGGAGGGAAGGAATGGAGGGACAGTATGGATGGATTCAAGACAATGTAAATGAAGTACATATATAAACGTGTGTTCTATTGTCTTAGTTAAATCTGCCAAAAGTTTAAAATGTAACCTTCACCTCTGAGTGGTCATGCTGAGCACCGCCCGAAGATGCTCCGAGACGCACCCCCTGGTGGAGTACTTTAGAGGTTATTAGGGGAGAGTTATTTTGTTTTAGCTCATTGCAGATACTGCAGGAAATGTAATGGCAGATGAAGGAACAGAAAGTGGGAAGTCGTTCATTCATTCATCATTCATTCCTTACACCTCATTTTCACTCTCTGAGATTGGAGTATCATGTGTTCATGAACAACTGTGGAACTTGCTGTGAATTCACTTTCCATCGCATTCATCCATCCCTTCCCTCCCTTCATCCATCCCTTTCCTCCATTCCTTCCTTCCTTTCCTCCATTCCTTCCTTCCCTTCCTCCATTCCTTCCTTCTCTTCCTCCATCCATCCCTTCCCTCCAACTCTTTGTTTCTCCTCGCTCCCCCACCCCTCCTTCTTCTCTCTCCTCCCTCTCTCACCACTCTTCCAACTTTCATGAAGTGATAAACAATGAGTGGTTGTGTTGTGGTTTGGAGGTGGTTATGATGTGCTGTGGTGTTTGTGTTGTGTTAAGAGCCCAGTGTCGGAGAGTGTGCAGGTTGTGCAGATGGGGACTTTTTTAGCGGTCGGGGCTGCTGCTGGGTTCAATTCCGCAGTTTGAATTGTGGGATTTTGCTGGGTGTAGAGGCTTACGCCTGTAATCTGGCTACTCAGAGGCTAAGTTCGGGGATCATTTGATGACGGGAGCCCTGCGTTGTGCTGCTCTAATAGATGGTACAAAGCAGCCCAGCCGATGTGGTGGTATCCAACCCGGATTGTCAGGTAGGCCAGATCAGATCTGTGACTTCCTTCAGGTATCATGTAAATAGGTCCCCCTTGTATGAAGGGTGTATGGACATGGACACCCAGCTAGATTAAATACAAAATCTGTGAAAGGGTAGAAGAACTCCATGTGAGTCAACGGCCATCCATATCTGAGGCGCACTGTGTCTGCAGACATCCTCCGGCAGTTGGTTATCTTTCTTTTGAGGTTGGTGGCAGAATTTGCACGACAGCCACCACAAAACACACTGTAGTGTGTGTCGGGGTGATGCTGAGGTGTCGTCCACCAGACGGCGGTCTCCTCGGGTTAACCTGAGGTAGTCCCTTCGGGTGGGTGCCTAAGAGAGGGTGCTGGGCCAGGCATCTGCCTGGGAGATGGCCAGGCGAAGGCTCCTGGAGTATCGGCGGAAAGTGGACGCAGCGACGCACTGTGACCCATGCTCCCAATGTATGCACGTATGTATTCAGCTTGGGTTAAGCGATTCTGAGGCTTATCTCATTTTAGTTGAGTGATTAAATTCAATAAAGGCACAAAACACTGGCATCTCTGGGCATTTATAAGCATCGCAGCTAGGGTGCAATGGGGTCTAGGGTCTGCTGACTTGCACCGGGTTTTGAGGTTTTGACTGCGGGGTTGGACTTGGCATCGGGTCCGGCTGTTGGAGGGGTAATTTGTCTGGTTTGTCTGGTTGGCATGTTCCTTGGCACTCCGGGTATCTCTGGGAATTGTGTGACACCCCTCGGAGAGATGCAGTGGCAGAGCAGATAAACAAGGTGGCAGCAATAGTTTGAGTCACATAGCTCAAGAGAAGCCCATGTTATAATTTCTTTGGAAATGGTACATACTGTTTGAAAGTGACGGATGGTTTTGCTATCGTGTTTGAATGTGCTGTTTTAACGTACCCCATTTTGTTCATTCCTGTACTAATGCTAGCAGGTGGGATCATCCCCCTCCCCCCTCCCCCAGTTCCGGGAGAGAGCAATGAAGGCCGGGGGTGACGCTTCACCACACGTCGCTATACACTCCGGAGGTAGGAGGTGCGAGGAGGGGGTAGGAGTGAAGAGGATGGGGGAGTAAGGAAGGGAAAGTAGGGAGAGGACGGGGGTGTTCTGGACTTACGTTTGTTAGTGGGAGTTGAAGGGACGGGGGGGAGGTGGAAGGTTCGACTTGTGTTTGGGAGGGGGACTTGAGG
>CM068955.1:174144320-174165615 GCA_035128595.1 Eptatretus atami | reverse complement strand
CATCCTTCTTAACCAATGGAAAATATGTACCAGATGTGGTCTGTCAACTAACCATTCAGCCAAGGAGTGTCAAGTAAAATTGCATTGTTCTCAGTGTGAAAGCACCCATCATTGCTCAGCACTTCTTGATGCCAGTTGTGCTCCCCTCGACGGACCGACAGGGAGGCAATTTATCAGGGACTCTTCGAACCCTGAGAGAGTGTCGGATGGACTTCGAAAGCATGGTGAGGAGTGATCCTTGGGGATTAACAGGTGAACGGACATTTGTGGAAGTAGTGGATCCAGAGGAAGGTCTTGTTCCAAAATCTGTCTTGTGAAAGCATTAATCGCTGGTAATCCTGAAAACTTTCTGAAAACTTATGCTGTTTTGGATGACCAGTCAAATCGGTCTCTGGTCCGCAGAAAACTCTTTGACCACTTCAACGTGCCAAATAATCTTGTCCTCTATGAACTCAAAACCTGCTCTGGAATGATGGCAGCCAGTGGTAGGCATGTCAGGAATCTAGTCATCGAATCATTCCATGGAATCGCCCACCCATCACTCCCGGAGCTAACTAAATGCAATGCTATTCCTTGTAATTTCTCCGAGATTTCAACTCCAGAGGTCGCAAGGCTCCACTCAGATATATGTATGTTCAATCGCTGATATGTTTCCCGAACATGACCTCGAAGTGACCATCGTGTTGCTAATTGGACAAGATGCTCCTCAGCTGCTTAAGCTCAGAGAATCTCAGAATGGACGACCTAATGCTCCGTGGGCACAGCGTATGGACCTTGGATGGGTGATATGAACCAATGCATGTCTGGACGGCGTCCATAGCCCTGAGCAAGTGGAGGCCTATCGTATCCAAATTCTCAACAATGGAAGACTCTCAGTCTGCTCGCCATGCCCTAATCTCATCACCATCAAGGACCTCATCCTGCCACATCATCACATAACTTCAGGTCAGCTTTTGGGGAGATCCTGTGACCACAGAGTCCATGATGATGGGGTCGACATTGATGTCTATCAGCAAACAAGGAATGATGACAAGCCGGGTCGCTGCATCGAAGACAACCATTTTCTCATGATCATGGAGGACGGATTCATCAGGAATAACAATGGCAATTTGGTGGCTTCGTTACCCTTCATACACAATGTAAATATTCTGGACAATCGACCCCTTGCAATCAACCACTAAGTGCCTTTGCAAGCTTCTGGATAAGAAACCAGTCCTTAAACAGCAGTATGTGGACTTCATGGCTAAACTCTTTTCCAAAGGACATGCTGAGCATCTTGAACCAGGAAATGAGGCAAAACAACCGTGATGATATCATCCTCATTTTGCTGCATTCCATACACGAAAAACCTGACAATATTCATGCGGTGTTCGACGGCAGTGCGACCTATTGTGATATCTCGCTAAATAAGGTATCACTTACTGGTCCAGACCTAGTGAATAGTCTCCTTGGGGGTGTTGGTATGCTTCAGAAAGGAACCCATCGCCATCATGGCTGACGTAGAGCAAATGGTCCATTGTTTCTATGTGTGTGAGGATCACCGAGACTTTCTGCAATTTCTTTGGTTTGAGAACAACGATCGCAAGGTGGACATCTCCGAATTTCATACGAAGGTGCACTTATTTGGGAACAGTCCCAGTCCCGCTATTGCTGCCGATGGACTATGTAAATTTGCATTAAATTGTGAAGAAAAATACAGATGCAATGCAAGACATTACTTGGAAAGGATGTTCTATGTCGATGATAGTTTGATAAGCTTACCTACCCCTGTTGAAGCCATAGACCTGACCAGTACCAAGGCGATGTTGTCGACTGCAAACCAACGTCTGCACAAAATCGCTTCAAACAGCATGGAAGTGATGGCTCATTTTTCAGACAGCGAGCATGCTAAGGATGCACATGACCTTGACCTTGGTGCTGACCCGCTACCTGTTCAGCGGTCACTTGGAGTGTCATGGGATTTGGAAACAGATACCATCGTCTTCACTGTTTCCGACATGGACAAGTCCTTCACGAGGTGTGGAGTTCTTTCTTCAGTCAACAGCATTTACAACCCCTTCAGTTTCTCGGCACCTGTCATTGTTAAGGAAAAGATATTGCTGCGGCAGACGACCTTACCCGACAATGCCAGAGTTGTGCATGGATGGGATGAACCACTGCCTGAACATTTCAAGAAAAAATGGGACAACTCATGTGCCTCTCTCACTGCACTCACCACCACGAGCGTTCCATATGCTTATTGTCGCAATCCAATGTCTGAAAACTCATGCCGTGAGTCGCACGTTTTCTCAGACACATCGACTGAGGCAGTGAGTGCTTGCAGTTATTTGTGGCTTATCAACGGCAACAGTGAATTCATTGCAAGTTTTGTTGCAGGAAAAGCAAGGCTGGCACCGCTACAGACAACTGGTGTTCTGCGTTTATAACTTTGTGCTGCTATTCTGGCCGTCAAATTGGTCGACATTATCACGGAGGAGGTCGACATATAACTCAACTCTGTCACTTTCGACATGAACAGTCATGTGGTGCTCCTCGGATAGATAAACAACAAATCTTGCTGGTTCTAGGTGTTTGTGGCCAACTGTGTTCAAAGGATCCATCAGAGCACATCACCTAATCAATGGAACGACGTGGCAACCGACATTAACCCGGCAGACATGGCTACTCCATCTGTAAAAGACTATGCCCTGATGGAGTCATTATGGCTGTCTGGGCCAAGATTTATCTGGGATGCTGAACAACCCATTAAACCCACTTTGCCTGCTGTAGAGTTGGTTAATGATCTAGAGTTTCGTTCCTTCGCTGTATTAACTAACAAGTATGAACGTTTCTTGGGAACACAGTGGTTCACAGGTTTCTTGAAGTGGAAGTTAAACCCACCTCCCCGACCCCACCCCACTTGTCACATATAGGTAGAGTGTGCGAACGAATGATCTGTGTCTGTGGTAGAATCCTGGGTGGAATTCTCTTGGAGAAAATAGTTTCTCTAACCCACAAACTCCTTACTACCTTCCTTGTGGAGGTATGCACTATTGTCAATGCTTGTCCACTTTCACCGGTGTCTCCAGATCCAGGCGTGTCAGAAAGCGTGACACCAGCAACACTGCTGACCATGAAGACAATGTCTATTTGTGCACCACCAGGTGATTTTGGACGTCCTACAGACATCTCTGGCTTTCAGTGGCGACATGAACATTATTGGGTGAATAACTTCTGGTCAAGATGGCGCAAAGAATATCTTCCGACCCTGCAGCCCCGTACGTGGTGGCAAGTCAAGAAATTCAACCTTTGTGTCGGGAATATCGTTCTGCTGAAGTGAAGGCAGATGATCACAGGAATGACTGGTCCTATGGACGTGTGATTGAGACATTGCCCTGCGCAGACGGTCGGGTTCGAAAAGTACAATCCCACACCATGAAGGGCAGCAAACCCCATATCTTCCTGCAACCCGTAGCTGGGGAATTTTTAATTTGTGAAGTGAAGTGTATTCAATGTGAGTCAGTCAAGGCAGGTTCTCCACCCTCTCAAGTCCAGTCAATCAAGTCAATCCTCCCAAGGCAATAAAGTCAAGGGAGAAGAAAGTTACTCTACATCCTCTCCCAGCCCTCACCCCTACCTCCCTCCGCTCCCCTGGGCACGATCCTCTCCCCTCCCCACTCTCAAGTCAAGTCAATCAAGTCAAGGCAGAAGTTAATCACTCCACACGCTCTCCATTCACAGGTCAAAGACAGGATAATGACATCACGGATTGAGGTTGTGGTGCGATATCAACATTCACCAAATTTCGATGGAATTCATCAATAACTTTTTGAGATATCCTGCTCACAAACAGACAAACAGACATGTGGGGTGAAAACATACGCAGGTAAAGATTATAACAGGTGAAGGAACGAACAGGGCCACAACGATGAGCGAGATGAAGGATGAAGGGGGAAGGAAGAGTGAAAAGAAAGGGGAAAGACAACATCCATCCATCCATTGGGACCATACTCTGTGCAGAGCGTTGGTGCTGCCTAAGCAGTCCCCTTGGCTATTGGGTACAATACTGGATGGATCGCCACTCCGACACAGGAAAGACAATAAAATTGAGGTAAAAGAGAAACAAAATGCAGTACAAGAAAAAAAAAACACAGAGAAATACAAGGAACAGAGAATTAACGAATTAACGGAAACTTTAATCAACTGTCAAGACTGTCAAGACTGGCACGACAGGTGAGAGATACACGCACTCACCTGTAAGCTGTCTTGCTTGGGTTCAAATCCAGACGTAGATATAAACGGTCATCCAGGTGTTTCGAATGCAGGGCAAGGCATCGATGTGTGCACCGTCCATCGAAAGGACATTAAGCCGGAGGACCCATTTGCCAGCACTGGTTATAGATTGATATTAAAGACCCCACCATGTCTTTCATGAAGAGGAGGCGAGTTATGACCTGCATGCTGGACCCTGAACAGGTCTCTAATTCCTGCAGTGTTCAGTCCAGTATCCTGGGTTGGAATAGTCCAGCATTGGTATGAGCCTTGAAACGTTTATCCCCTTGGTTATATAATCTCCATTTTTAGACAGTGGCGCAATGAATGGAGGGGCGCTCTCCCTCTACTTAGCCATAGACGTGATGACAGTTTTGTTAGCCCATCCGCCCACGCAGCTGGAGATTTGTGTTTGTGTTTGTGTTTGTAGTTATCTCCATATACGAGATTCAAAAGGTGGAGCGGAGGCCTCCAAGGTCTCAAAGTATTCACCTCTGTTTCAACCAGAAGGGCACTCGGTAGAGCGCATACGTACCTCCGCCACGCATTGCCTGATCCAGTAGAACATATTGGGCCCAATAACTTTTTTAAATATCGGTTTTGATCCTATCTATCAATGGTGAAGAATAATTTTAAAAACTCTAGTAATCGGATACGGATATGGATCTTCACCAAAATCTAATCGGTTCATCTTTGTTGCATACCCAACCTGCCCTCCAAATTTTATCAGAGCCCATCCACAACTTTTTTTGAGATATCCTGCACACAAGCAAACAGACAAACAGAGAAACAAACAAGAAAAAGACATCATGCAGAGCACGACGCTCGCAAAAATCCACCTCCCCCCACCCCTCTCAAAAGTTACCATGGCAACATCAAATTGTCCGTTTCATTAAGATTAAAATTGAAAATCTTCATCAAAGCTCAGGTCAATTGGATGAAAATTAATTATTTTTCAGATTGAAATTGATGATTTTAGAAGATTGACCTTGAGTCGACCTCCGACCTTTTTGACCTCAAAAATAGTTGTTTTCCCAATTCAGCGATGGACTATGTGATTGCTGTTTAAGTTTCAAGTGAATCGGATGAAAATTGAAGATTTTAGAAATCTCACCTAAGTTGTTGACCTTTGGCCTGTGTTGACTGTTTGGCCAACGCTGACCTCAAAAATAATTGGTGGTTGAATTCAGTTAGCCGATTTCAAAAATTGTTCAAATTTCTCGTCAATCACATGAAAATTGAGGGTTATAGAAATTTTGACAAATTTGTTAACCTTTGGCCTTGGTTGACCTTTTGACCTCAAAAACAATAGGCTTCTTGTTTATGACAAACTCTACCATGGGGTGAAGTTTCGAAAAGATCGGCTTAAAATTGTGACCCGCAGGCGTTTGACAAACGGACAAACAGACAGACAGACAGAAAAACAAAATCGACTGACCAATATACTTGAAACATCTTCGATTTTGAAAGTAACAGACAGACAGACAGACAGACAGACAGGGGTGAAAACATAACGTCCTTCGACCTTCCGTGGCGGAGGTTATAAGGGGTCACAATTCATGGACCAAGCTGGGAAGTTTTCTTGTTACCTCTGTTACCGAAGGTGGACAGACGTTATGTTTTCTTGTCTGTTTGTCTGTGAGCAGGATATCTCAAAAAGTTGTCGACGGAGTCGGTCAAAACTTAATGGGCAGGTTGGGTGTGTGACAAGGATGAATTGATTAGATTTTGATGAAGATCCAGATCCGATAATTTTTTTTGAATTACTGAGCCAGCTCCACCACAAAAGGTGGACACGGGTTATGTTTCCACTGTTCTCTGTCTGTCTGTCTGTCTGTCTGTGTGTGTTTGTCAGTGAGCAGGATATCTCAAAAAGTTAGGGACGGATCTGTACGAAATTTGCTGGACAGGTGTAATGTGTGATGAGGATGAATCGATTCGATTTTGTTGAAGATCCAGATCCAGATCTGGCCTATCAGTAGATTACAAACCGTAAACTGTTCAGCCTGGCGGAGTTATGTGCCCTATTTCTCATTTCTCTTGTGTGGCCCCAGAACCAACCAAACAAAATATTTACAACAGCCATCCCAGCTCCTGCAGCTCCAACTTCCCCCCACACCCCCTCCCAACATGATTAATAAAAAATATATAATCATTTAAAGCTTACCCTGTACATTTGCAAGACCCAGATATGTCCTTCGCATTGGTGTTCAGAAGCATCAAATCCAGATACACAGTCCATTCACTGGTAGCAATCTGTCAGGAGGGAAGAGAGGGGGGGGGAGATTTGTAGCACACGCACAACCACTCAGGCCTTGCACCGGCCACATGGTCAGGAGTTTGTACTCCAAGCAGCTTACCTGTCAGGTGAGCTGACCAAGCTCTCCAAGTCTTTCGTTGTACAGAGGTACAGCCCTTTCTGTCATTTACTTTTCCAAGTATTTTCAGCTTCTTTTAGAGGCTTTGTGAGCCATTTTAAGTAACAATCCTCCCTCTCTCTCTCTCTCTCTCCCCCCACACACACACACACTTAATATACTTCACGATGACCCGATCACCAGCATTCCTGGGATTACGAGCATTCCGCATTACGTCATTTCGAAAGTCTCGCATCATGGACCTCACGACCTTTTCCCGCTATTTCCACGTGTTCACCTGGGTTTTAAATCTGCCGGGCTTGCTGCAAGCCGGTGATGATGTTTACATTAATATTATGATAAAATCACGTTGGGAAAGTGAACACAAGCAGGTCCGTTTCCATACCTGTCCGTGCGGCTCATTTCATCACATCTATTCACCTGACTTGACGAGACAATCTCCAACAACTGGAATAATTTCCTACCGGTGAATCAAGCGATGGAGATTCAGTAGTGACAGGCAAGTGGTGAAGAAAGACAGGATTTGAGGAGGGACTGAAGAGTGGAGAGGGAGGAGCTCGGTGGTCAGTCAGGGGGATGTGGCGGGGGAGAGGTTTCGGGGAACGCATCGAGGCAACGAAGAAGGGAGAGGGAAAGTGAAGGAGGGCAAGCAAAGAGAGGGATTGTACAGCGGAGTGAAAGTATAGAATAGAAGGAGGAGGAGAGAGAGAGAAAGGCCAAAGCCGGTGGCACGCCCTCTGTCGCTATCCTCTAGGCTTTGTGCGACTGTTCAGCATCCCTGAGTCCATCATCATACATCCGGATTGCTGTCCCTTTCCAGCTCGAACTCCAGCTTGTCTTGTCCCGGCGGGATGACTTCGCGAAGGTGAGGTAGTTGCGTCGACTTTTCTCTGCCATGAGGTGGACCGGCTCCCCCGTTGTACCCGCCAGCCCCCTACGTGTGAGGGAACGTGGTTCCATTACTACATCTCGATATGTTGTTAACATTGTGAAACGGCTTCTTCTGTTCGTTTCACGTGAAACTTGGTGCCTGTTTCTGCGGCCTAGCGTTGCACGTTCAGAACCCGCAGGGTCGTTCGGTGTTTGAATGGCGTGGAGGGGGATGATGGTTGGGTTGGGCTTGGGTGTGGTCTCTCTCTCTCTCTCTCTCTCTCTCTCTCTCTCTCTCTCTCCTCTCTCTCTCTCTCTCTGTCTGTGTCTCTGTCTGTCTGTCCGTCCATCCTCTCTCTCTCTCTCTCTCTTCTTCTCTCTTCTCTTCTCTCTCTCTCTCTCTCTCTCTCTCTCTCTCTCTCTCTCTTTATTCTCTCTCTCTATCTCTCTCTCTCTCTCTCTGTCTGTCTGTCTCTGTCTGTCTGTCCGTCCATCCTCTTCTCTCTCTCTCTCTCTCTTCTGTGTCTCTGTGTCTCTGTGTCTCTGTCTGTCCGCCATCCTCTCTGTCTCTGTCCCTGTTCTCTGTCTCTGTCTCTGTCTCTCTGTCTCTCTGTCTCTCTGTCTCTCTGTCTCTCTGTCTCTCTGTCTTCTGTCTCTGTCTCTGTCCTCTGTCTCTGTCTCTCTGTCTCTGTCTCTCTGTCTCTGTCTCTGTCTCTGTCTGCTGTGTCTCTGTGTCTCTGTCTCTGTCTCTGTCTCTGTGTCTCTGCTCTCTGTCTTGTCTCTGTCTCTGTTCTCTGTGTCTCTGTCTCTGTCTCTGTGTCCTCTGTTCTCTGTCTCTGTCTCTGTGTCTCTGTCTCTGTCTTCTGTCCTGTGTCTCTGTCTCTCTGTCTCTGTGTCTCTGTGTCTCTGTCTCTGTCTGTCTCTGTGTCTCTGTCTCTGTGTCTCTGTGTCTCTGTCTTGTGTCTCTGTGTCTCTGTCTCTGTGTCTCTGTGTCTCTGTCTCTGTGTCTCTGTCTCTGTGTCTCTGTGTCTCTGTGTCTCTGTGTCTCTGTGTTCTGTGTCTTCTGTGTCTCTGTGTCTCTGGTCTCTGTCTCTGTGTCTCTGTCTGTCCGTCCATCCTCTCTCTCTCTCTCTCTCCTCTTCTCTCTCTCTCTCTCTCTCTGTGTCTGTCTGTCTGTCGCTCTCTCTCTCTGTGTCTGTCTGTCGCTCTCTCTCTGTGTCTTTCTCTCCTTTGCGTCCTTTGTTAACACTGCCATTCGTTGTTCCCCATATACTCTCTCCACTCCCCATGTACCCTCGGTCGATCAACTCCAACCCCTCCCCTGTCCCTCCTGCCCCCTGCTCACTGTCCCCCCCCACCCCTTCACTTTACTCTGGTGGACTTCATTCTCCCTTGCCCACCTCCCTTTACTGACCAAATTGCATCCAACTGAAAACATTTTCCCGGTGCTTTGCAGACAGGGTGTTGCATCATGAAGTATGCCGTCCTTTCAGAAGACATTTAGACAGATTTGCCCCTCTGTAGGCATTTGTGAATGCCAAAGAGCCCGGATGGTGCATTTAATAAAAGAGAAGGTTGGTCATGTACCCCATGGATAGATACCCTGGCTCGAATCGAAGTCCTTTGGGCCAATATAAAATCTCTCAACGTTTTCTTTGCCCCGTGATACTTCGTCAGAAGCTTGGACTCACCTTGGCCGAGGAGCATGATGTTACCTGCCTGAATCACCAAGGTTAATGCTGATACGATGCCCACGTGCAGCAGGTTCGGTCGACCCTTTTACAGTTAACCTTTTAAAAAGGCCAATACCGTGTTTGTACATTACAATTAGTGAACAGAAAATAAAGCCACGTAGCCTTGCGTAGTGTAACTCAATCTTTGGCGAGTGTGATGGACCATACGGGCCGACTCTCGTTTCCCCACCTAATGTGTACTCGGGAGTCCGAAATGATGACTTTTATTGTGCAGTTGCCCAAAAATGCCCTTTTGCATGGAATCTTGTGACTGCACTTTCTTTGGTAATTGATGGAAAATGTTTTTTTGTTTTAGTAAAACAAATGCACTGCAACACTGCTTGGTACATGTCGTTAACCAAAAGCTAATGGGGCACTCCTGAATCAAGTCCTGTCGGCCAACTCCACACGCCGTCACCTGGTGCAACTTTCCCTTGTCGGTTGGTGCTGTCCAATTGATGAGTTTCAACAAAAGTTATAGCACAATATGTTTTTGTTCAGCTGATATATATATATAAGTCATGCGCCACTTAACGACGGGGTTACGTTCTGAGAAACTCGTCGTTAAGCGACGTCGTCGTTGTGCGAACATCATTTTTTTTTTTCATTTTCGTTTTCGAACATCGTTTTCGAACATCGTACTTACACAAACCTAGACACCTAGGCTATATGGTGTAGCCTATTGCTCCTCGGATACAAACCTGTACAGCATGTTACTGTACTGAATACTGTTGGCAATTGTAACACACATCCAAGAGAAGGAAAAAGCGTTAGATTTACCTTTGTGCTATTCATGACGGCCATCGGTGTTGTTAGCAGCAGCTTACATCTCCTCTCGCATCGATTATAGAAATGTGAATAAATAGCGTTTGGATTTTATAAATACGTAATCATTGCATCGATGTTATAATTTATAAATGAAGAAACGAGCTCCTGTCAATTGTGATATATATTTTCGGAACAGTGCGATTGTTTTAACAACATAAAAAGCTTCACTAAAAATAAATTTGTGTTTTCATTGACGAACAACAACGATTTATTCGCGGAATTCTTCAATCCAAAGGTAATTTACTTGCTAGAAGGTAAACGTGCAAACATTGGTTCAGTTTGAAAGCCGATTTCCTTGAATCCCGATTTAGCACGACCCTGTTTTTTTAGCGATGACATTTTATGGACCTCAACGATCGCATTATAACAGGGCCACACTGTCGTTGTTTATTATCATTATGAGGTATTATGTTCTGTAGAGTGTACATAATTGTATGTGCTATTTTTATACGAGGCTTCATCACTCGGCGATAGGAATTTTTCAGCTACATATTTTTTCCATTTTTTTATTTCTTTTTTTCAGAGCTGGCAGACCCGTCGTATATGCGATCCGTCGTTGCCCGGAACGTCGTTAAGCGGCGCATGACTGTATATATATATATATATTTTTTTATTACACATGTCCTTTACAGAACATTGGTGCTGTTGAAGCGGTTACTTCATGAGGGTTATGTCGGCTGGTTTTGCCATTGCCTCACTGTGGCATCTTTATTGTCCACCAACTAATGCCGGGAGATGGGACGACCAGTTTAACGGCAATCCGAGAGACGGCACCCCTGCCTGTGAAGCACCAGGATGACAGTTTATAGCTGGGTCGGGATTCAAACCCAGGCCAGATGGCTTGTACGTACCTCTAGTCCAATCTTGCCACCCCCAGTGTTCTTTTCCACGAGCTCCTGACACCCTTGGCTCCAGGAAACCTTCTCGACCTCCCTGTTATTTGGCTCAGCTGCCCCTCTTCTCCATGCCGTCTAGGCACTCCTCCGCGCTCCTCGGCCTCTCTTTCTCTCATGACCAGTTTATGCCCTTATGCCTTTTTATATCATTTATTTTTTTATTTTTTTTTACCATTTGCTCACCATGAGCTAAGCCGATACTTGCTCCTGTGGCTTGAGGACCATATGTCGCTTCTTCCCCCACCTTGGGATATTGTAAAGTCCTGCCATACCAGTGCTTGCCAATTTGCGCACAGATTGGATTTTAATCGTGATAATCACCTTCATGCTGTGTACTGGAGGCAGTGTCTCAACAGCTGGTTCTGAACATTGGATCAGTGGAGTTATCAACAAGTTTTTTTAATGAAATTTAAGCTCGCCACGTTGTTCTTTTTCTTTCTTTTGTTCAGTCACCGATTGGAATACATCACAAATGGTAAAATTATATACATGAAGTGCCCATTTCAATCACAGTAATGTCCAAGTTTTTATTGCTAAAATCTTTTTGCAGTTAAATTAATTTTTTTTATGGAAACCAAAAGTAGAAACTGTGCTCTCTGGTGTAACATTCTGCGCGCATGATTTTCATTGTCCTTTTTAGATCCTCGTGGAGGATCTCTAAGTCCTACTCACGTTGTTGTTCTTGTGGACTTTTTTGTTTCACAGCCTACAGTTTTCATCGAAACTTCCTGAAACTTGGCATATACATGTAAAAATATCCTGCGCAGACAGCAACCATCTCCGATTTTGAAATATCCTCCTAGAAAAAAATGTTATGACGTCAAAATATCTCCGCTAATGGAAATCGCCTAAAAAATTATCTCCGAAACTTGGCAAGCTTTTTGAATTCTGTTTGCGGGAATTGAACAGGGCATCAGCAGAGATGAATTACCGCACATATGATACATAACTATGACGTCATATCAATTTTTATGACGTCATTCCTATTTTTTGACGTTTTTTGTTTCACAACCCAGAGTTTTCATCGGATCTTCGTGAAACTTGCCATGTATATGCAGAAAGCCCACGCGCAGGCAGTAACCATCTCCGATTTTGGGAATCCTTCCGAGAAAAAAAAGTTGACGTCATAATATCGCCGCTAATGGAAATCGCCTATACCATTATCTCCGAAACTAGGCAAGCTGTTTGAATTTTTTTTGCGGGAATCAAGCCGGGCATCGGCACAGATAATTTATCGCAAACCTGATACATCACAATGACGTCATATTCGTTTTTATGACGTCATCATTAAGAGGACGAGGATCTTAGCTCATTTGAGCTTGTTTTTTTTTCATTCCTTGCTTGTGCTCTCATTGACGAAGCAAAATGTAGGAGTCTATCTCTTGTCAGTGGCTGTTCGTGTTGTTCAACAAGTACGGCCAGATCCCTGTGCTGACTTTGTTGCATTTCACTCCTGTCCGACTGCTCGACAATCTCTGTTTTGTAGATTGGACTGTTTATTTGCAGTCAGGAAAGAGCAATCGATGCATGTTCTGGACCTACTTGCACTCTGCACGACAGTACAGCATGTCCAGTGCATGCACACATTGATTTAATGGATACAGATGGTTTTTTTGTGGGGGTAGTGGGTGTTGGACAAGGGGTAGGGGTCGATTGGTTGTTGTTGTTGTTGATGATCTTCTCCTTGCGTATGGCAGCTTGGCTGCCGGGTAGCTTTCATTTTGCTGGAGCCGCTGATGCTGTGCCCCTCTAACAGTACACTGGTACTCATTTCGCCGACCTCAGAAGAATGGCAGGCTGAGTCAACCCCACCTGGTGTTAATTCAGTGGCTAACGGGGCTCCAACTCAGGACCCTAAGATCCCAAGCCAGGTTGTTGCTGATTAGCCCCTGCAGTTCTGCTTGAACAGGCCCATGGCATGGGAGCGTCTCAGAGATCCTTCACATCGAAGATGTTGGGTCGAATCGTTCATATCATCGGTGGTTCTAAAATCATGGTCTACTGTACGTGCCACTGACCCATCCTGGATGCGAGTTGCGTTAGGTTGAGTCCGGTTTTCCAGTTTTTGTAAACTCGCTTATTTTTAGCAGTTATTTTTTAATATCCTCTGTCTAAAATGCAGCCTTGTTCATGCACCTTAAAAAAAACATAGGAATTTAAAAATAAAAATCAACTTTAGGAAGAGAACATTTAAAATAACTGATACAAATGCATACGACGTGCAGTTTGTAGGGAAGAAAACTTTCCATAAACACAACGTATCCACGTCGGGACACAACACCAAAATTTAGATTCTCAGGCATTTGTGTTCTAAAAAGGCTCTTCGGTTTATAATCAATGTAACATTCATTTTCTTCCATTTCCTCCTCTTCTGTGCCCTAAGGATGGCTGTTTATTTCAACTTGGTCACTACATGCCAAGCTATATCCTATCGCACCCCTCACACCGACCTTTTTTGTCCTCGGCATCCTCTTTGGCCCATGGAAAGGGCGGATTATGTTTTAAACGACAGATCGCTCTCAAAGCTTTTGGTACCTGCTTGCCTTATTCTAATAGTTTTTAATGTATTGCCGATGTTTATTCATGAAAGCATACAAAAGGTTTAAATTCGTTTCAGAGTTGTGTTGTATCCACTTGAACAAAGAGTATCCACTTGTATCCACTTGTATCCACTGTACACCGCCCTTAAGGCTACTTTTAGGACTGCTTTCTTGGATGTTGCACTGACAAATCTGTCTGTCTGGCTGTCTGTCATGATGATGCAGAGATGGTGCACTTTTGAACTGTCTAGCCTGGGTTCGTTTCCCAACCCAACTTAAAAACTGTCTGATTGGTGTTTCGTAGGCGTCACAAAGGGTGCGGTCCCTCGGAGGGACGTTTAGCTGGAGATCTGCCTTCGAACTTGAATTAGTGGACGTGAAACTTTCCATGATGTCTTGCGATGAAGAGAGTAGAGATGCTATCGCTGGCACCTTTGCCAAGTTCTCAATTCCTGCCCTTGTGTGCAGAGGCGTTCGATTAGCCCCATGGCTACGCCTCAGTAATGATGCAATCAGCTGGCCAAATGTGTAATAGAATCCTGGTCGCACATGCTTTCGCTAACAATGACACAAATCCCAATCCTTTTAACCCTCCTCTCCATGCTTCGCATAACCTGTCCTTTAGTCTTTGCTGTATATATTATGTCACTGAAGGATTAAGCGTCGTCCTGTGAAGTAACACTCATTTCTGATTTCAGAAATCCCAGATGCTATGCTTTTGACCAACCGATGCTGTAATAGACACTTTCCATGCTGAAACTTAAGATTACAATTCTGACCCTTATTAATTAAAAAAAAAATCGTATAAAAGCCTGTCAAAAATGATGGGTTTGAATTATTTTATTTGAAATATTCAAGGAAAGTGGAAGATATGATGTTTCGTAGCAAGAAATAGTGTGATTTCAAAACGCTACATGTACAAATGTGACCCCATTTTCTTTATCTTCTGGGACGTTTGGTTTCGACGGTACAGCCACGTGAGTGTTGCAAAGTTTGAAGCCTCGGCCTAGCGTCACGTGTGTTTGTATCTTCTTTATTTATTAGACATTCTACAGATGTAAATAAACACTCATTTTACTCTGAGCGCGTTGCACATCATGTGCAGCAAATTTCACCTCCCTACACCTTGTATTTATAGTTTTTTGTTTGTTTGTTTTTTAACGCTTCTGTACACCGCCCTTAAGGCTACAATTACAATAGAAGAGACATAATTACTCTTTTCTGAAAAATGTTTTTTTTTAATTCTAAAGATATGTGGAGAAATTACATACCCAGACCAGGAATCAAACCCAGGTCGTCTGGCAAACCATACCAGTGCTCTGCCATCTGGGTGACCCACCGGCTGAGAAACGCAATTCTTCCGCATGTGCAGGTGTCGCTCTCTTTCACCCACTGCTTCCAGGTCCTCTGGAAGACCCTCTCGAGAACAGGCCCTAGCTGCTGCTATGGTTGGCAGAGTGCCCTGGAAGTGGTAGGGGGAAAGAGATTGGCACCTGTATATGTGGTAGAATTGCGTTGCTCAGCCCATGGGTCACCCAGATAGCTCAGATGGCAGAGCACTGGTGTGGCTTGCCAGACGACCTGGGTTTGATTGCCGGTCTGGGCACATAATTTTTCCACATACATTTATGATCATTCAATCCTGTCCCTTTTCGAAAAAAAATTTATTCTGAAAAATAGACCGTAATGAACACAGAGTCGTGCTGAAAGATTGCCCTTTAAAACCCCACTCAAATCGTCCTCTTGAAAGGGGACAGACGAATACATAAACACACAAATACACAGATACCACTATGTTTCATATAAGGGTAGATATTTTTACATGTTGTATGTACTTTTTGAAAGGATAAGTTTGGCAGAACTATATTCAGGTAGCTGTTTTCTGTTGCTATTGTTGGTATTCTTTCTGAATAGCAGTTTGAATTAATAAATAAAAAAATTGCCTCCAACATAATCATTAACACATGTGCCTCTTCCCAACCTTTTCCTTCTCCAAAATGCCGTAAAAATGCATCGAAACACATGCACAGGTTCTCGAAAATGCAACCGCTGTAAACATCATCAATATTGCTGCCAAATGTTATTCCTGGTTGTGCTGTCACATCCCCTTCGCCCCTTCTCTGGCCACATTGGCACATGCTACTAACAGTGTGCCTGGTAACAGTGAGTAAAGCTTAGACCACAGTCTGCGCAACATTTCGCACACACTTCAAGTGTTTATATTCTTCATTTTTTTATGTTTAATCCCAGAGTTTTCCTCCCCTCCCATCCCCCTCCTCTGCCCCACTACCCCCCTCCCCCCACGCCACTTCTTATCTTCTGCCGTAAAGTTGTTTCCCCTCCTCCTACAGGAAGGGAAATGTATTGTTTTCTTTCTTTCTTTTCTCATTTCTTTCTCTTTTCCAACAATTAGTCACACACCATTCCTTCAGCTTCTCGGCCAATCCTCTTTTAAATTTGGCATCGGTGTACCTTCGTCCAATAAACCCACATCTCAACTTTCGGGGTTTTTTTTGAGGGCTCAAAGGTGAAAAACTAAAAACACATGCATTTTGCTTTGTCTTTCCCTTGTATTCCAGTCGAGAGGAGATGAAAGTTGTCAAGGATACCTTCAAACATCCCCTATATAGGGATCCAAAGACATATTTTGTATTAGTCGTTTTTGGTATTATACAAGGAGTCAAAGATCAAAATGGTCACAAAATTCAGGTTTCTGGCTTCCCAAGCCTCACTCTATTTCAACCAGTCCAAACAATAATTGGAAAAATGATACCGAGTTGTTATACATCGAAGTAGACATTAGTTTGGTGCTTTTCCAGAGGTCCACAGGGGTCAAAGATCGAAAATAGATGCAAGATTAACATTTGTGGCCTTCCAAGCATTTGTATTTTATCTATTCCAGCCAAGTTTGCACAAAATACCTTACTTTGGATCAAAGCAGGTTTACATTGGTCGAGTGTATTATTTTTGGTATTACCCGGGTCAAAAGTCAAAAATAGTGGCAAATTTAACATTTTTGGCACACCAGGCCTTTGAAAAAAATCTATGCGGGCAAGACCTGAAGATGAGGAGGACATTGGGACCATACTCTGTGCAGAGCGTTGGTGCTGCTTAAGTAGTCTCCTTGGCTATTGGGCACAATCCTGGACGGGTCGCCACTCCGACACAGGATACCATCATGCTGGAACTCATTTTGCCGACCTCGGAAGTATGATAGATCGAGTTAACCCCACCTGGTATAAATTAAACAGCTGAGCAGGATTTGAACTCAGGACCTTAGGATCCCAAGCTCTCCACCCTAACCATTAAGCAAACACCAGGCATCAAGACCTGACACAAACACCGTGTCAAAGCACCTACTGATAACAAACAGGCAGACATTTTTTTTCATGTCTTCCTGTCAATTTCACAGTGGCAAAAGGTCAAAATTGGTCACAAAATTTGGGTTTTGCAAAACTAACGCAGATAATACCTTATGATATCCCCCTTGGATTAAAGCAGATAGACAGTAGTCTGTTGTCATCTTTTAGATTTTATAAGGGTCAAAGTGGATAGCTGTGGGTTTGAGGGGGCGGAGGCGTGGGCGGAGAGGCATACTGCATTCGCACATGTGAAAGACTGAAAACTAGAATCGCAGACAATTTTACATTTCTTCAAATCTCAGTGTTACAAAATGGTGCAGAGTTGATGTCTTCAGCTGTGATTAATAATGCATAATCATACAGAAAAGGTTAATTATATTCGGGAGCCACAGGACTCAGCATAATTCCCAAACTTTTATTCCATTGACGCCGCCTTGTACGCGTCTCCCCAACCATTAACAACACATTTCCTGCTTCAGAAAAAAACATATGAACGTGCTGCCTATTGATAAATGTTTGAAACGTGCCAAAGATTTCTGTTTCTTTTTTTAAGATCTATTCTTCTGGGATTTTATTTTTTAATATATGAAATAGCAGATCTCTAGATAACTTAAGAATTATTGCAGGTGTTTACCCGGACGCCACCTGTACTGCCATGCTTATTGTGAGCCTCCCTGGGTCAATAGAGGCTTCCACAAACATAATGAAAAGTTTCTCCATGATTTCACAACTTCAGGACCACAAGTTACCCATCAAGAATACATTGGGAGAACTTGGTTTCAAGATTGGCATTTGGTAATATTAAATGTGCGTATGAATTCCTCATTATTGACGGTCATTGGTACCCACAAATATAATCGACTCAAATTGGTGACCAAGCTAGGAGGCCAATCCAGTTTCTGACTTTTGTATGAGCACGGAATGGCATCAATTATACACCACGGCTTGCTGTGTGAACATACAGCTAAGGTTTTGGCTTGCTGATTATATGAGGAAATGAATGATATTGTCGAGTCAGGGCGGGTAGTTTCAATCGATAAGTAATGAAAATTTGTGGTCTCGTTCAGTCATCCTGATTCTGATTCATTGCTATACTATGATTTGCTATGAAATTCTCTGAACACTTCCTTCTGACAGTGCAAGGCAGGAACAGTTATTCCCAGCCTTTTGTGAACTCATGACGATGAAACTTTAAGTTTCACTTCTGGGTATCAATTCATGTAAAAACTTGAAGGGCACTAAAAGCATATAATCTATAGAATGGTTGATTTGCAAACTGGAATTGAATCCACATGGATTTGTTTCTGCACTGTTCCGGATTCCTGATATATATATATATATATTGTTGCAGTTTTTGTAAGACCCCGGGGAGTTATAGTCCATTCCAACAGATAAAGGAACCCTCGAGTTCAGATATCTCAGTCGTATTTTGTTCAGATAGATTACCTTTCTCATATCAGCAGACAGGGAAATGTGTTGTGTTTGTGTAGTAGGTTTGAATTCCTTTGTGACTCTTTTCTATGCACCCTCTCTTCTTATATCCCTTCTATTTCTCTCGTTATCCCTCTTAATCCATCTCTTTCCCCCATTCTCTTTAGCACACCCATGCACACAAACAACACACTTTACAAACCACATATTACATTGCAATCACATTTCATAACACATCCAATGCCATCAGAATAGGTGGTGCATGTTGATGTCCGAGTGCAGCGGGCATAGGAAGCAAGAGCGTCAGTAAGTAACTCCGCTTTATTGCGCATCCCGATGTACACTGCCACCCTAGCGGCGAGTCACGATATACGAAAACCCAACACGTGATACAGCACACTCCTTCCTCGTAAATGACAAGTCAAACAATGAAAAAAAACACTCATAACATGACCAACCGAAACAATCGCTAATCAAAATCCTCCAAGTACCGCGGCCGGCTCCTGACCACTTCGGGCGCCAGCCACGCCAGACGGCTCAGGCTCAGACGCCTCCCGGCTCGGTCGAGGTGAAACCCGCCGGACTCGCCCATCCGCAATAACAACCGCCCCGGCCGATCGGCCTGCTCAACGTCCTCGGGCATCGGGACGACCGGCTCTGGTGAGCCCGCGGGCGTCGGCACGACCGGCCCTGGCGATACCACGTCTGGGCACGGCGACATCAGGCGGGGGTCCCACATCGCTTGGCACTGGGGGGCGACCTGAACAGCGATCATGCATTTGGTCCACGTGACGTTTCCACACCTCCCCACTATCAGTCCGCACCATGCAATTCGCCGGCCCCAGTACCACAGAGACCACAGCCGGCACCCATTTGGAACCGTGAAAATAATCGCGCACCATTACCCGCTGTCCCACATCAAAACCGCGCAGCAGCGTCGGGCGCGACACCGCCCCACTGCGCCGACCCTCCAGGTCGCAGCAAATCCAGTCTGGACCGCAATGCCCGTCCATAGAGACGAATGGCAGGAGAATCACCCGACAGAATGAACCGCGTTCCTGTATTGGAGCAAAAAGACATCGACCACCGTCTGCACAGGTGCAACACCCCCCTGCGCAACGCCCGCTTCAACATCTTAACGAACGCCTCTGCTCCCCATTCGTTGCAGGATGGTATGGTGCGGACCTTAGATGTCGAATACCATTTTGACGCATAACTCATCAAATACACCTGCCACGAACTGCGGACCGTTATCAGAGACCAGGACCTCAGGTACTCCTTTATTAGCAAAGATCGTCCACAGTTTTTCCACTGTAATGTTTGCTGACGTATGCTGCATCACGACAATCTCCGGCCATTTAGAAAATGCATCGATCACAATCAAAAACATTTTGCCATTAACCGGCCCCACAAAATCTACATGGACCCTCTGCCAAGCCCGGTCTGGGCCGGCCATAGTCCCGAGGCTCGACGCGGGTTATCAGCATCTGTTTGACACGTGGTGCAATGTTTCATCAATCGCTCAATGTCTTTGTCCAACCCTGGCCACCACAAAAGGCTACGAGCAAGACTCTTGGTCTTCACGATGCCAAGGTGACTGACATGCAGCTCCTCCAAACACCGCTGTCTGAACTTCGGTGGAATCACCGCTCCATTCCCCACATAACGCATCTGGACCAACGACAGCTCCGATGGCGTGATGTGAAGGCTGGAATGCCGGCGTTGAAGGTAGATCTGCTCCAATTCCCCGTATAAATCGCCTGAACGACACGGGCGAGCACTGGGTCACGAGCCGATTCCACCACGACCTGTTTGGCCGTAATCGGCCCGCTTTGGATCTGGCCAAGTGCGACAGCACAGTGCAGACCAAGGGGGGAGAAATGTCTGAACAAGGCAACGCAGACGGGTGGATCTGCCGTCGATTCTGACACGGATCCATTGGTTCAGCCAATTGGAGCCATCTGGCAGTATCGGCACTCCCACGAAGAGTCTACACAAGAGCTGTCCATCCCCAGACTGCACTTCTGGAAAGAGGTTTATCAGTCCGGGCATTCCAGAGCTCGTGGCTGTGTTGCATCCAGGGAATCTCAAGAGTCAGAGAAGTCATCAAAGAGTGAGCCGAGTGAACCAGAGTATCTGCGCGGATGGGTTCTGCAGGAAGCGAACAAGTGAGTTGTGGAGGATGCGCTGACAAGCTATGGAGCTCTATCCCAGGAGGGACCAACTATTACCGACTGACTTGCATGATCTTCTTCTTGCTTTTCCTCATTCTAATCTTTCACTTGGAATGCACAGAGCCATCAATAAATCCCCTTCAACTCGTTCAGAGCAGGGGTACTGATACACATTCGTGATTTCCTCTCGGCACTACAAAGCATTCGTTGCATTTCTCCCCACATGGCACATTACACCATCGCCCTCTCTTCTCCTCCCGCTCCCCTTTTAATTCTGGAACCACGTAAACCCGCAGGCTTGCGTCAGGTGAGTGAGGGGTCGCCACTGAGCCTCGCAATCTTTATCTCTCTGTCTATCATGCTTGCTTATCTAACTTCCCGGAGCGATGAGGTGCCTGTGTCTGAAGTTTCCTTGAAGATGATGTCCGCTTTATTAGCAGCGGCCTTGATTGAGAGATTTGTCAGGTTGGAGCAGAGGCCTTGGATATTTGAAGTCCATGCAGTTAGGGACAAGGGAGGATGTGCTGTTGTCAAGGTGCAGGAATGTGCACAGGGGGCGAGGGAACTCGGAGAAGAGGTGGCATGGTGAAGGGCAATCTGGAAGGGGGCAGGCCAAGAGGGAAGCAGAAAGGGGAGATATGATAGGGAGGACACAGGAGAATGCCGTTTTGCACATCATGTGTGTTTATCCATACCATGTTATCTTATTCTATCTTTGAAGTCTATTCATTCTCTTTGATATTATTACGAATTTGGGAATTTGATTGCACACAACATTCAGGTTCCTTTCGTCAGTTATGTCGATAAGTGCTTGTTCCCTAGATAGTTCACC
>CM068955.1:174126866-174141659 GCA_035128595.1 Eptatretus atami | reverse complement strand
GTATTTAGGTAAATTGAAGATTGGCAATCGACTCTAACCCACGTGGTCTGCCCATTGGCGTATTTCGGTTCTTGCACAAGGACCCGTCGGCCTCAGAGTTATCGTTTTGGGTGCGTGGCTGATTTCTATTTCTGGTCGAGATCGGTCGGGCCGACTCGACTTGCGGCTCCGTCAGAGCGGTCAGCTCTAACAATATGAAAAAGTCTTTACCATTTACTTAACTTCAATGGGGGGGGGGGAAGAAAGTGGGGTGGAGGAGGAGGTGTCAGAAGAAGAAGAAGAAGAAATCGTTGGAGAGAGTGGGGTGGTCACAGAAGCATCACCTCAGTGTTCTTTATTTATGTTTCGGGATGAAGTGGTTAGCGAGGTGAGGAATGACCAAACATCGACAGCACATTCACTTTTTGATGAGACTTCCTCAGGTATCACAATCATGATTCATTGAGATCCGTGCAGCCTAAACTACTTACTACTTCTCCAAATGTCCATGTATCACTCCATCTCCATTGCCTCTCGGTACCTATCAGAATGCAGTTTAAACCTATCCATCGTTTCTGCCTCTGAGGCCGTGGCCATATAGCCCATGTAACTTTCCGCACAAAGTTGTATCTTCATCCCGAGTATGGAGTTTGGAGCTTGAAAGATGTGGCCATACATTAGGAACAAAGAGAGAAAGATATGTATATATATATATATATATATGGAGAGATAACAGGTATATAAGCCTAAATGGCTTCACAAGTCACCAGGTGGGTGAAACAGAAATATGTTGCCCTGACGAGCCCCAATAAGGGCGAAACCAGGTCGGTACCTTCACTTTTCATCTGCTTGGTGACAGCTTTTGTCTTTGTATTCATGAACTGCTCAATGCCCTTTTGGGTTGGCAGGCATGACGCCGGCGTGATGAGGTCATCATGGCGTTTGTCTGAGTTGGGAGAATTTCCATACAAGTTAAAGTGGGGTCAGACATCTTGAATGGCAATTGACACAGGCACCAGAAGAAGAAAAATCAAGAGTCAAAGTAGCACAGAACTATAGAGAGGCGAATTAATTTGACAGGGAAAAGATGATTTTTATTGTTTGTTTTCCTGTACAGTTTTTTTATGAGCAAAGAACACGTCCTTGTAGGCGGGTTAATTCTCCTACTTCTATCATGTTCGTGGGGGTTTTTAATTTATTATTAGTCCCCAATCTGTTTCACTGGAAGGGACTATAGGTTTGCTCTCCGTCTGTCCATCTGTCCATCTGTCCATCCCACCTGTGGCTTTTCAGACTTTTTTCCCACATCCTTTAATATAACCGACTGAAACTTGGTACATGGCTTTATTATGATAAGTTAAGGCCCTGTCACACTTACGCTTTTAGCCAGCGTATGGCAAGGTATCAAAATGTATGTAAAACGCTGGCGTACGCTGAACTATTGATGTTTTTTTTCCATTTTTGGACGTATTGCATAACGTATTAGTAACGTACACAGAACGTTTCGATAACATATAGATAACATATCAACGAATGCTGAGCGTGTTGTCGGCGTTCACAACCTATGCCCAACGATAGTCTAACTTATGCATGCGCGCGGCAGCGTATCGCCGACGATCACGTGGCGTAGCCTATTAAAAGGCTGCGGCTCGACGATTCAAATCATAACCGCACTAGACATCAAGTGTCAAGCCGCTGTCACACCTTGACGTTTTAGCCAGCGTATGCTGACGTATGAAAAATTTGCCGAATACGCTGGCACACGTCGAATACGTTATGGGTAAGTTTTGTATACGTTAGAGCACGCTGAAGCACGCTGAAGCACACTGGCATACGTCGTAGTACACCGAGTATGTCGACAAATTTTCAGCATGTGAAAATTTATCGACGTACTCGGCGTATGACACACGTTCTGCATACGCTGGCCATAAGTGTAGGCACGTTACGCGATCGTTGACACTCGTCGACACATTACTTGTAAGTTATCATAAGTCGAAACGCGTCGACGTAATGGTTAGCGTCAGTGTTCCAGACTCCCTGGGTTTTTTTGGGGTTTTTTTGTTTTTTTTCTTCGGCATGACGGTGATGTTGACACTTCAATTTCTAGTGCAGTTATGATTTAAATCGTTGAGCGGCAGCCTATTAATTATATTATTTATAACCGCACTAGAAATCGAAGTGTCAACATCACCGTATACCGAAGAAAATAAAAAATAAAATAAAAAACCAGGAGTCTGGAACACTGACGCTAAACATTACCTCGACGTGTTTCGACTTATGAGTAACTTACAAGTAACGTGTGTCAACATCACCGTCATGCTGAAGAAAAAAAAACCAGGAGTTGGTACACTGACGCTAACCATTACCTCGACGTGTTTCGACTTATGAGTAACTTACAAGTAACGTGTGTGGACGTGTGTCAACTATCGCGTAACGTGCCTACAAAACGTTACTCATAGGTTATAAATAAGTTTCGGGTACGCTAAACATTACCTCGACGTGTTTCGACTTATGAGTAACTGACAAGTAACGTGTGTCGACGTGTGTCAACGATCGTGTAACGTGCCTACAACTTATGGCCAGCATATGCGGAACATGTGAGTCATACGCCGGCATACGTCGTAGTACGCCGGCATACGTCGTGTACGCCGGCATACGTCGAAAATTTCAAGCATGGAAAATTTGTCTAACAGCTCGGCGAACTACGACGTATGCAGCGTACTACGACGTATGCCAGCGTGCTCTTAACGAATACAAAACTTACCCATACGTATTCGACGTGTGCCAGCGTTTAGACAAATTTTTCATACGTCGGCATACGCTGGCTAAAACGTCAAGGTGTGACAGGGCCTTTACGAGAGCAAGTTGGAGTTTCAGGGCGTTTCGTCAAATTTTTCACAGAGTTATGCCCTTTGTGGCTTAGAAAATATCAATTTGGTACATATATCATATTCAAAATATCATATTGGAAACATATATCATATTCAAAATATCATATTGGTTACATATATCATATTCAAAATATCATATTGGTACATATATCATATTTCAAAATATCATATTAACATATACATATTGTTACATATATCATATTCAAAATATCTATATTAGTACATTTATCATATTCCAAAATATCATTATTCACATGGACATGAATTGAAAAGCAGTTCTCGCTCTTGTTATGACTGGTCATACCAGATTCCACCAGGTGGCACTTTACAATACACATTTCTACAAAGATAATTGGAGTGCTCTCCCCACCCTGAACTTCCCGTGCTATTGATTTCATTTATTTGCCCAAAACCTACCCGGGTACACCACGAGTACCACTGCCATTTTCCAACTCTTTCCGTTCAGTGGTTCATGGATGTTTAGAAGTCAAATGCTGCACACAAACGCACACTTCTCAATTTATATGCAGTGTTTATTAAGTATTATTAGCCCCTGTTGGACTTGGCCCGAAATGGGGCCTTATGGATTGGGTCCCATCCGTCTGTCCGTCCACAGCCATATATCAGACGTGTATCAACCGATTTTGTTCAAATGTTTCACAAAGACGGTACATAACGGTGTATATATGCACATCATTTTGTTTCACGATTCAATCGAAAATAGCCTACTGGCAGCACTTTTCTAAGTTGTAAAAACCCAATGTTGAAAATGTCCTCAACCATTTCTCAGACACACATTTACCGATCGTGTTCAAACTAGGCAGACAGATAAGGAATGATGGCTTACATATGCACTTCATTTGTTTTTGAGATCAGATTTAAGATGGCTGACTGATTGCCATTTCATTCCTTAAACGTGTCTCCAACCATTTATCGGACATTCATGGTCAGATTTTGTTCAAACTTGGCAAATCTCACACGTCACAAATGTTCTTCCATGTCACATGACCAAGTCAGTTGTCAGTTGTAGTTGCGCATACACATAGATCTTGTAAAGATGGGCTAGCCCTTTATATTAACTGTATACACCAAAGTACTAAAACCATGGGGGCTATGAATTTTATGCTTTTTTATATGCCCGATATATATATCGGGGCATATTATGTGATACCGTCGTCCGTCCTCCGCTGTCTGTCTGTCTGTCTGTCTGTCTGTCTGTCTGTCTGTCGTCGTGTCCGTCCGTCCGTCCGTTCCTGTCCGCACTCTAACTCCCAAAGTTTTCAACTTTCACGTTTCATATTTGGTACATAGGTACAGACTGTGGAGACGGTGTGTCGCGACATACGTTCGTCATCTAAAGTGGTTGCCATGGCAACCAGGATGTGTTTCCATGTAGTAGCACAATTCTGTATATACCTTCTTGTTCGGGCGTATATTGTGCTTACTTGTTCTCCTTGTTTTTCCTGTTTATATTTTGAAGACCCATATGCAAAGCTAGCTCCACATGCATTGCGGCAACAAAACCTGATTTTGAAAATTTTGCTTGTTTGAGAGATCAGCTTTGCTATGATGTTTTGGAAATGGACCCACTGAAACCTACCTCTGACAATATCAACGAAAACTCGTTAAAATCAGAGACACCTACACTGGAACTCGGTAGAGTGCATACATACCCCCACCAGGCTGAACAGTTTACATTTTGCATCCCACTGATAGGCCAGATCTACACGGATCCGGATCCGGACCTCAATCAAAATACAATCGGCTTGGTCTTGTCACCTACCCAACTCCTCCACCAAGTTTCATTCGAATCCATCCATGACTGTCTGAAATATTGTGCTACATGTCGTTTTTGCCCTATCTTTCAATTGTGAAGAATCACTTTAAAAAGAAAAAAATTGTAGCCGGAATTGGGGAGAATCACATAAATAATTATCTTATCTAGATCCGGATCTTCACCAAAATCTAATCAATTTGTTCTAATCACACACCCAACGTGTCCACAACTATTTGAGATATCTTGCTCCCAAATAGGCAGACAGGGGTGAAGCATAACCTCTGTCCACCTTCAGTGGTGGAGGTGAAAACGCAAAATTTAGCTTGGAATATGGCTGTTACCCTAAAATACTTTTATTTCCGTTATTATAGTTTTCCAACCACTGTGTAAAGTGTACGATGAGGGTGTAATTGTTTTGATTTCAAAGTTTTTCCCTTCTCAAAGTCCAAGCCAAAAACATGACCTTATCTCCCATGGCATTGGACAACGATCCTACCACTGGGAAGAATGTGTGACTGACTCAAATGTACATAGAAAAAAAAAGGACTAACATTTGTGTCAATTTAGCTTTGGGTGCAAAACCTTTTGACTTTGACTCGTACATATGAACTTTGAAACTTGATTTTGTGTTTTCTAACTCGTATGCTCCCAGACTCAGTGGTGGAATGCTTAGACGTTAGAGCATCCGCTCTGTGTCTGGGAGGTTGGTGGTTTGAACCCCCAGCCGAGTCATACCAAAAAAATTGAAAATGGTACATATTGCTTCCTTGCTGGACGTTCAGCATTTAAAAGGATAGAGCGCATAAAAATAACGCTGAGAAGGCAATGGCAAAACCACTCATTGTAACACTTGCCAAGAAACTGCTTCGGCGGAACCCACGCTCCGTAAAGAGTACGGTACATCAACATCAAATCAAAAACTCTTATTCTGTAATCTTGTGCTTAGAATGGTTTCTCATATTTATTGTAACGTCAAACTGTTTGTAAAGAGCATAAAAGAATAAATAAGTTTGAGGACATTGTAAAAAATCAGATTCTGGCAGAAAAGAGGAATTCTTGTTGTTTTAATTCCAAACGATGATGTGTTCATCCAAAAGAAAGACGTCAGTTTGGATGAAACAGAATTATGCCTCGCCATAACTGTATTTATGCAAATTAGAATCTTTCTATTTATTCGGATGAAAGAGGCCTGGGCAAAATGAGCTAAACGTTTTTTTCTTGTCTTCTTGCATTCTTATATACCCATCAGATGGTTTCATCACAACATCTCGGGGCTGGAGGCCGAGCAGCTACTGATGACACGTGGAGTTGATGGAAGCTTTCTGGCACGTCCAAGTAAAAGTAATCCTGGGGATTTCACACTATCTGTCCGGTGAGTGTTGATGGCCCTTGAACTTCCACTTTGTTTTTGCGACGCTGCAAAAACAGTTTGTTGCTGGCACCCACACCTTATCTTTTTAAACCAGAGGACTTTTGACTTCCTTGCTTCCTTCACTCATTCAGGATTTGCTGGAGCGGGTTACTTGCATCCACAAAATGCTCAACAGTTCACTGTACGAAAGAACTGTGGGCCATAATTATTTATTTTGGTTGTTGAACTTGTTGTTTGTAGTACTTGAGAGGATCGCTTGACGCTGATCTCACATTCACATGGACTTTTCATCTACACTTCCTCCTTTAAGGTCTTGTACATTCGCCTGTCCGATTTCTCCTCTCTTTTTTTTAAACCTCCTTTCTCTCCTCCAACTTCTCCACCCTTTTCTTTTTTCCCTACACTTTTGGGGGGGAAGGGGCATTTGCATCCCTCCTCCTCCCACCACCCACTTGCACAAAGCAAGGTAAATAGTTCTGATCCTTGAGTTCACAAGACTGCTTAGAACTTTGTGCCAGAACCAATCCAAGGCTGAACCAACCTTACTGTCTCTAACAAGCAGAAAGTTTGAGGCACACATAATTATGGTATAATGCTTTGATGAATGGATCTTTTGCATTGGTGTAGCTTTCATATGATGGCGTGTGTACAAGTATAAGTTTTAAAAAATTGGAAAACTCGGAGGTTATGCGTTGGCATTGCTGCAATTACAGTGCCTATAGAAAGTCTACACCCCCTTTCAAAATTTTCATCTTTTGTTGCCTTATAGCCTGGAATTAAATTGCATTAAATCAGACTTTTTTTCCACCTTTATTTACACATCGTAACCCACAACTTCCAAGTGAAAAACAAATTCTACAAATTTCAGAAAATTCATGAAAAATACAAAACAAGAATATCTTGTTTGGATAGTGTCCACCCCCCCCCCGAGTTACTACTTGGTGGAAGCACCTTTGACAGCAAATTTACAGCTGTTGAGTCTGTTGAGATAGGTCTCTACCAACTTTGCACACCTTGATTGGGATATTTGCCCATTCTTCTGGACAAAATGTTCAAGCTCAGTCAACTTGTGTGGGGAGTGTTGATGGGCAGCAAGTCGTCAAGTCACTGCCACAGATTTTCGATTGGATTTAGGTCGGGGGTCTGACTGGGCCACTCAAGGACATTATATTTTGTTCATTAGCCGCTCCAGTGTAGCCTTGGCTGTGTGCTTCAGGTCGTTTTCATGCTGAAAGGTAAACTTCCATCCCAATTTCAGCTTTCCTGCAGAGGGCAGCAGGTTTTCCTCTCGCAATTTTCTGTTTTCCTGACTCGATCCATTTTCCCTTCATCCTACAAGTGCCCCAGTTCCTGCTGATGAGAAACATCCCCATTACATGATGCTGCTATCACCATGCTTCAAAGTAGGGATGGTTTTTTTGGGGGTGATGTGCCATGTTGGGTTTGCCCAAACGTAATGTTTTGCATTTAGGCCAAAAAGTTCCATCTTGGTTTCATCAGACACAAAACTTTTTGCCACGTGGTGCGAAATCTCTGGAGTCGTTTTTCGCATACCTCAAACCGGACTCAAGGTGGGCTTTATTGAGTAATGGCTTCCTTCTTGCCATCCGACAGTACAGGCCAGACTCGTGGAGTGCTTAAGATATTGTTGTCAATGCACACAGTGACCAATCTTTGCCATAAAGGACTGTAGCTCTTTCAAAGTTATCATTGGCCCCTCTCTGATCAATCTCCTCCTTGCTTGATCATCCAGTTTGGAGGGACGGTCTAATCTAGGCAGGGTCTTGGTGGTACCACACGCCTTCCACTTCTTAATGATTGACTTGACTGTGCTCCATAGGGATATCCAAGGCCGTTGAAATCTTTTTATACCCATCCCCTGATCTGAGCCTTTCCACAACCACAACAGAGTTATTTTGAAAGCTCCTTGGTGTTCATGGTTGAGTCTTTGCTGTGAAATGCACTACCCTGCAGAGAAAACTTACAGGAACAGCTGATTTTATTCTGAAATAATCAGAATCACTACAATTTAGCACAGGTGGAGGCCGATTAACTCGGTGTGATTTTGAACGTGATTGGATACGCCTGAGCTAATTTACAATTGCTATTATAAGGGGGGTGGACACTTATCCAACTAAGATGTTCTAGTTTTGTATTTTTAATGAATTTTCTGAAATTTGTCGAATTTGTTTTTCACTTGGAAGTTGTGGGTTATGATGTGTAATAAAGGTGGAAAAAGTCCGATTTGATGCAGTTTAATTCCAGGCTGTAAGGCAACAAAAGGTGAAAAAGTTGAAAGGGGATGTCGACTTTATTTTGGGACTGTAGATGGGTTGGGGGAAATTTTGGCTCAGAATGAGGAAAAGTACAATTCTAGCATCACACCTTCCCAAGCAACATAACGAACTAATGGCAAAACTTTCTGGCACATGACAGTCTTGAGTAATGGCTGCTTGCGTGACTTGTTTTTTCTTATGAACAACCAATGGCCACTGTCGTGACATGACTCGAGGTGGGCCATTCATGCAATGACTTTGGAAATATAAATGTGATGACAATTCATGACCATCTCGGGACCGTCATTCCATCACACATTTTATAATGCTTCATCGCATGTTGTAGCCTGTAGGGCCTGTTGTTTCTTTGTTTTTTCATTGTCTTGGCCTCATCCGTGCGTAACTTGGGTGAGTAACGTTTCTCCTAGCACTGTGCACCAACTTGTTAATGTAGGGGCAGAGCCAAGGATGTTATAATGCCATGTTGTGCAGAAGGAACACTCGCCTATTCTCAAGTATCTTCTTGGTTTTTTTTTTCTTAGTGTATGTTAAAGTTACTTCTTTCATTTGAAAACTCAAGCTTCAGTCATATAATAGTGAAATGGATTTTGTCTTTGTTAATTTCACCTTTTGTAGTTCTATGAACTTCCTGCAGTGAAGCTGTGGCTTTGTATAGTGCCAGTCAAACATTTTTGGTACTTTTCTCCTGTGGTTCTTTGACATCGTTCTTCATCATACACAGGACTTCAGAACCAGTACCATACCACTTTTCACCTTTAAAAAAAAAAAAATCCTTCTCTTGCCATTTTTGTTCATCTTCACTATAATGTTATGCAACCACCAATAGTAGACTTTAATTTGATCAATTTCAAACGCTGAAAATGTTTGTGTTTTATTTTTATTTTTTTTGTCTAACTGCACATGCACAAAAAGATTTCCAAGTAGAACTAGCCTCCGACATCCTCATCACACAGTTATCAGTCTTGAGAGCGCACATCAACACCGACAAACTGAATACTGAAAAATTGTGGATTATCTCTGATCTCTCAACAGTCTGAAATCTTTCATGTCTGAGGTGGTATCGCAGGTAGAGGTCATCTTGGTTGCGCCTGCCACAAATGCAGCAAGTGCAGAGCAGTCATTCTCAGATGTCTGAACACTTATCGGTGGTCTCCAATGAAACATGGAACACATGAAACATTGTACATCGCGTTGCATTTTGATATAATAATGCGATTCCCTAAACTTGATGGATGTTGCTGTTCACTTCGTTCAAAACAACGAGTATCACCAAAACACATTTGCATGTTTCTTTTCTGAAAAAGATGACTCATCTTGACTGTACAGTCTTAGGTACATGAATAATATCTCGTTCAGTTACACGCATTAATATTTGCTTAAAACACATAAATTTTATTTTGCAAAAGAGTACATTTGCATCATCCTTCGTTTTATGCTGCACATCTTTCTTTATGCTGTTGGCATGGGTTGCAGTTGGTGCAAAAACATCAGTATCTACAAATTCATGTATCATTTTCAAAATGAGTCATTTGATCGTAAAAATGGGTTCAGCGTTTTTGGTGGGAAAGTACATGAGCCGAGAATAGAGCCTTAAATACAATTGCTCATCCTGAATCGCTGCAACAGCCTGTAACACTTTACAGGAGCTTCCACCACCCATGACAATTTAATAGTGAAGTAACTTTGAAAGTGTCAAAGTACAGTAAACCCTCTTCCAAAGTGGGGGTTCAGTTACTGAAAAATGGTGCATTTGGCAAAAATGTGTTGCACAAGCTTAATATCTCGTGGGATAAATGTGGATAGGGGAACGCGGCCATGGTATGGAACATACAACACCAGTCTACCAGTCGTCCATCTTTTTATCAGATTGCAAAATAAAGTGAGACACATGTGTATGCCATCATGTACTGTACTTCTGCCAAGTTTGAACCAAATTAGACCATGCATGTGTGAGAAATGGTTGGGGACACATTAAAGTAGCAAAATGGCTGCCAGTCGGCAATTTTGGATCTGATCTCGAAAATAAATGACGAACTTATGTAAGGTATTATTTTTTTATCTGTGTGTCAAGTTTGAACAAGATCGGTAAACCCATGTCCGAGAAATTGTTGAGGACTTGTTCGACACCAGGGTTTTATTTTCAACTAAAATGGCCACCAGTCAGCCATCTTGGATCTGACGCCAAAAAAAATATATTATGGGCTGATGTACACCTTCATGTGTTGTCTTTGTACCGAGTACGAATAAAATCGGTCCATACATGTATGAGATATGGTTGCAGACGTACACACGGACACGAAAATCGACACCAAATCCATAAGCCCCCATTTTGGACCAAGTCAAACTGGGGCTAATAAGGCAATTCTTTGTATGTACAGTATGTATGTGTGTGCATATGTCTTTACATCATCGAAAAAAATAGGACTGGGCTGATCCCCAACAAATTTTGCATAGTTGTTGGTAATACCCAGGGTCACGTCATGGGCACAAATAAAAACAATCTTCACCCCCACCCTCCCCCCCTCCCCCACAGTCTGGAGAGTGTGAGTGGAGATGGAGACAACCTTTGATTTTCACCCATCCACATGCCACAGTACAGTTGGTTTACTGACCCCTCCTGCAGATGGGGAATTATTAGATGGCGAAAAATATATTTGCCACCCCAAGGCTGCTCCTAAAAGAAGCAGGAGTGGGTGTTTCTAGTATACAGTATACAAATTTGTTGGGTGGGGGGTTAATTTTTTGAGACCGGAGCATTATCGGCCTCAACATCCATCGAAGTGGCCCTTGTTGCATTCACTTCATCATTGATCTGGCACACTCAATAACCTCTCCATCTTTTCAATGAAAGGATTTCTCCGAGGAACTTGAGACACCGATGCACTTACAGGTGTGGAATCTTTCACACGAGCACGCATCTTATCCTCACTTGAACGAATGGTATGTATGGTGGACTCGTTCAGATGATACTCATGGTCGATCGACGCTACACTCATCCCGCCACGCAAACCTGTCTAAAATCACGATTTTCTCTGCTATTGTCGTAACCTTATGGGATTTCTTCACTCCACTACCACTTGGAGAGGCTTTGCGTTCCAGTGCCATCCTGTATTTGAAGTTAAATAAATCTTTTGGGCACAAGCGCTGTACAGACTGAAAATGGCATGGATGGTCGAAGACGGCAAGAAACGTCACCTCTGCACATGACGTGGTCACAGCACCACATTCAAGCCCGCGTATAATCAAGTTTTATGCCCATTCAGAAAACGAGCATCGCATTTATTCCCACACGTATGAACAAATCCATGGGTTGTTATCTCCATTTGGGTTTCAGGAGGTGGGAGGAATTTCTCCCAGAACTCAAAATCTCCACCTCCCTTTTTGGTAAAGTATCATGATTCATGAACCAAACTGTGAAACTTCATTCTCATAGCCTTGTTCCAAGGGCTCTTTTCAGACTCTTCACTGAACCTCTGACAGCCTCCACTTGTAGCTCATTTGACGTGATATTCCCTGTAATTATTTTTAAGTACTCAGTAAGTGTTTTCTTTATCATTCCTGGAGCTCCGACTATCAATGGTACAATTTCAGCTTTCTTCAATTTCCAAGTCTTCTTGACCTCATTTTTCAGACCCCGGTGTTTGGTCATTTTCCTGATTTCTGCAGCAGTTAGTCCAAAGTTTGACCTCAAAACTGAAACCATGAAACCTCTGGTCCTCAAAACTGAAACCTCGATCGACAATGCTGACTTTTCTTTTGTGTATTTGAGCACCATGTCCGGACGCAATGCTTTGTTTGCAATGTCCACACTAGATGGGATCATCTTGTCATGCAGGAGCATTATTTGTTCATTTTCAAGCATTGGATTTGGTTTGTGTGTGGAGAAGATTGTGAATTGTGAAGACCTGTGTTGGACAAGATTTTACTGTATTTGCATACACCTCACTGCATATGCCATTATGCTAAAGAATGTTCGTGCACCGTTACAATAAAATTTTGTGGTATAAACTCTGATTTAGACTTTTATTTAACAAGTGATGAAACTCGTCCGGCAGCTGAGTGCGTGTGGAGCATTGGCATTCTCATGTACATGTACTACTTGTGAATCTCTGCAGCTGTAGAGCAACTCTGATGGAGTTTGAAACAGCAAAAGGCTTACCTTGTGTAATCTTTTCTTAGATGCTTTATGCAGTTTCTTTGGCGAGGAGAGCATGGGAGGTGTATATATTTATTGGTCCTCAGAAGTTCTACGAAGATTGGTGAAAATAGGACTGTTGGTTTTAACATCACGGGTGATGAAGGTTGTGGTCAAGTTTCATTGAAATAGTGTTTGTAGTTTCGGAGAAGAGAACAAATACCTATTTGGGGGGGGGGGGTGAAAAATGAACCCACTTTGACCCCCCCCCACCTCCCCATACACTCCTTAGACCATGATTTTTTTTAATGTTTTTTTTAATGGTGTGAACAAACTTTGGTACATCATGGGTGATGAAGGTTGTGGTTAAGTTTCATCTAAATTGTGTTTGTAGTTTTGGAGAAGAAGATCTAAGTGTTTACATACTGAATGACTCACTGACCGACGGGCACCGCACTATCTCACCTGAAACTATTGCCGCAGTTAAAAAAGAAAAGAAATATGAGGCGTTTTTCTGCTTGAGGATCACGTTGTAATGCAAATAAACAAACAACCAAATACAGTGCCTTTAAATCCCAGTTGAAGTCCCAATAGTACAATGCAACCACAGACATCAACTTTTACAACATGTAGTTTCAGCAGTTCCCAGCAAGTACACGCACTGACCCCTGATATACTTCCCCCCCCCCCCACCCCTCAACTCCCCCTTTTGCTTCCACACCTGGCTTATCTCAACTGTGGTTTTAATGATCATAATCATAGCCATTTAAAGGGAACTGCAGTCATTTTAGGTCATTGTGGTCGATAATATACAAAAAGGTTTATAATGATCAATTTCTGAAGTTGCATTGCACATCCAGTCATTATTTGTTTGAGTTAAATTGTAAGAACAGGCATTGTTTGCGTAACATCGCTTGCCACAGCGCACAGAGAGACAGACATTTGTATGTGTATATGTATATATGTATATAATATATATATATATATATATATATATATATATGTGTGTGTACCGGGCGTAGTGGCGTGCGCCTGTAATCCGGCTACTCGGAGGCTTGGGTTGGAGGATCGCTTGAGGACGGGAGCTCTACACTGGGCACAGGCCTGGAATCATGGCGAAACCCAATCCATATCCCTGTGTCGTAAGAGGCGACCAGGGTTGCGTCAGGAAGGGCATCCGGCGTAAAAACTAAGCCAAATCAGTATGCGGATACAACGGATGATCCGCTGTGGCGACCCCTAACGGAGCAAGCCGAAAGTCGAAAATATATGTGTGTGTGTGTGTGTGTGTGTGTGTTTAAAACAGAGGGGAAATGAAATGGATATACAGTGACTATCTGATAACTGCAGGAAACTGCCGTACACATTCATTTGGTCATTCTTCGAACACATTTTCACGTTTTTGGGGGTTTTCCATTCATTTTAAAATCGTGCACAACAGACCTCAAGCTAAAATTCGATTGTAACATTAAGATTTTGAAATGGCATTGCTGTTAATTTGTCAGATTGAATTATTATTATGGAACAGCAATCACTAGCTCACCTGCAGCTCCCATTGGTTTTACCTCTTGGACACCTTTGCCATCATTTTTTCCACAGTGTTCTTTTTTGACCACTGGTCAAATGTTCAAAATAACTTGGTCATGTAAGAAAGTTATCGGGTCACCAATCATTTAACGAAGCCAACTTTGAGGGGGAGTTGGGTATAAAGAAAGTGTGTTGGTCTCTTGGTATTTTTTAATTTTTATTTTTTTATTTGATCCTTATCTGCTGCTAGCTGATCAAAAACAACGTTCATATGCAGCATCAAAGAATTTCAACTTCTTGCATTGCTATATGTAATTAATTTGAACTGTGTATGGGTGTATAGAGAGCATACTTAGGATAGAGGGTTGTGGAGAGCGAAATGTCCTGTGGCTGATCACACAGAAAGTAGGATTGATCTGGGCAATGGAAGTGATCATGGAGGAAGTGCCTATCAGGGTTACTGGAGCAAAAATTTTAACTAACCATTTTGTAACATCGCTCACCTTGCAAAGTAACGTATTATAATGATGTTGTGCAGATCAAATTCCTTAACTTCAGAAGTTTGAAAATGTGTTGCCTGTTCCTGAGTACAAACACGAATACGCACCAGCTTGTTTCAACCCCCAACATATTTTCAGTAAATCCAACATCTCATTAGTCATTAATTTTCAAATACATATAGCTCTTATTGTAATCCTTCATTTAATCCACAATTCTCTTCTTTTTTTTTCTTTTTTATTTCGATACAAGTTTGGGCCTCATGGAAGAGCTTGGTCACAGATGGAAAAAAAAAGGCAATTAACTGACAGTGGGGC
>CM068955.1:174103125-174117339 GCA_035128595.1 Eptatretus atami | reverse complement strand
TTTTAAAGAAAGCTATTAGGTTTAATGTATTTAAATAAATCCATTAGGTTTAACAGTACAGAACTGAACACTGAACCAGTCTCGACTGTCTTACTTCTTACTTGACTTGTTAATTTTTAAAACTTGAAAGCATCCAATAAACTACGCTTCACAAATTAAAAATTGTTTAAAACCAAATGTTATTTATAAATATTGCATTCCATCGTCTGTCCACGTATTCAATTTAATACGTACAAAGTTTTTCGAAGTACTGTATTGTTTAATTATATAGTTGTAAAAGAGTTATTACTCAACTTCAATAAACTATTTATGTATATATACATAGACTATTGTTACGGCTGTGGAAATTCGCAAACCACCATTCAGGTCCGCGTAGGTGAGATATATCTAAGTACAATGTGTAGTTAGCCCAAACCCGTTGTCTAAAGGGAATTTATGTGATTTCATTCGGGCTGCTAGCTTTGAGATAGCCGTTTTTTCTGTTCTATCTTTATTTTGAACCGCCACGTCCAACCGCCATCACACGCAACAGCCACCGCAACCACCACGCCAGCCATCGTCACAACTGCAACCACGCTCCAACCTCAGACAACAAACGCCAACAGCCACGACCTTTACCGTCACAACTCGCTCCCACATCATCGCATCATGCCATTCCACACACGGCACCATGACCATTCCGCAGCACCTGTGAACGTGAGCGTCGGTGTCCTGGCTCGTTTAGCGTACGCACCGAGCCGCAAGTGCAAATAGCGGCCTTTCCGAGGGAAAATTCGGATAGGAACGCTACATGCCCACTTCTGATCCGTCCAATTAGGAGGCGCGGGGGCGCTTGGCCCCGCCTCCAGGCGCGTCTGTATGGAATCGAAATATGCAAATTCTAGGATCAGGGGAGGTTCACGCCCCTTTTCCTCCGTCCAATCGGCGAGCGTGGCTCCGCCCCGCGAGGTGATCCTGATCCGGAAATTTGCATACTGGGTTCCTGCCCGGCCTATAAAACGCTGAGCGCACAGAGAGTTTGGGCAGTCAAGTCGGGTTGAAGAAGGGAGTCGAGTCGGGTTGAAGAACGGAGTCGAGTCGGTGGCGAAGGCATCAAGTGGTTTCTGCAGTCGGCTTGAGGAGAATTGGGGAAGAGGCCAAGGAGCTCGGGTCCGAGGCAGGGAAGACGGCGGTCGGCGACGAGGTCCGGGGGATCGCCTCGTCGCGGGACCCAGCAGCGCAGCCATTCTCCTCCCCCAGGGCATCAACAATCCCCCTTTTCCCCGCGCTGAGAGAGTGCAAAAGGGGGCCCGCGTTCCCACCCACTCCAAGCGGTGCCAATGAAACCCGCGTAGGAGCACGAAGTTGGGGCACTGCGCGCAGCGACATTTGCGGCTCGTCACGAGACGCGGGTAGGACCCCCCCCCCCCCGGTCTCTGCGGGCCTGCCGCTCCTTCAGGTCACGTCCAATATTGGCCACCGGGCCCCGTTTGCCCCTTGTCTTGAGGGTGGCCTTTTCTTTTGCTTTTGAGTAAATGTTGTCGGCGCATCTGTAAAGTAGAACAGTATGAGTGTTGCCGTGTGTCGTGTTTATCGTAGTATCTCTGCGTCATTGTTCCTTTTGTTGTACTTGATATATGTGCATTCTGATTCTGTTTGGCTGTATATGTTGTGCTTTGTGTCTGTGTCTGTGTTGTGTATAAAGTGCATTATGTTGATTGTTCCCCGTTTCGCTGCGTCCTTTCCTTCGTTTGAATCTCATCTTTCTCCACGTAAAGGTTCGTAGTGGGCTTAATACGCCCGATAATTAATCGAACCGTCGAGGCGCGACGATAACACCCGCTCGTTATCCCGATAGCACGGAACGGACCGCTTAAGCGGCCGTGTCTGGAGTCGACGCTGCGGCGAGGTGCGATCGCCCGTTGTTTACCATCCGTGTGGGTACTTAGGTAGGTCGAGTTTGCGAACAACCCTATCCCACCGCGGGTGGCCGATTGGCAACGATCGTGGTGAGGCGAAAGGCCCACCCGTGACTACCTCCCGGCGTTAGTCCGAGAGGGTCACGACAGAATTATCCGTCCGGTGGGCGAGGCGGCCGCCATTCGAGTCACGTGGCCGTCCGCACCGCCGGCGGGCCCGCGAATTCGCAACAAAATATATATATATATATATATATATATATATATATATATATTTACCCTGGGAACATGAAAAAATATAATTGGACGACAGTTCGAACCCTTAACTTCAGCTTTCAGTATCGAAGAGTTTTTAATGGCAAGCATGCAATAAAATGCATAATTTGCTTGAAAAAAATTAATTTAGACTCATTTATTTGTGAAAATCTGTCACAACCTACATTCACCAACTAATGCCAGCAGAGGAGAAGGCTGTTTAAAGTCCAACTGAGAGATAGCACATACAATGTTGAATCACCCCACCTGTGAAACACCAGGATGACAGTTTATAGCTGGGTCAGGATTTGAACCCAGGCTAAGTAGTCTATAGGCCATTTGCCCACACACTGTGTTGTGGTGGAGTGGTGTTGAGTGGGTGCTTTTTGTGATTTATCTGTTACTCTCCAGATAATATAATTTTCATATATTTTTGAGTTTCTGACACATTTTGTTATTTGATCTACAGCAGATCCTTTACATCCATTACTGAGCTGTTCAAACCATGAAATGAGGAACCTGTTTCTCTTTCCATTAATATTTGTTTGTAAAATCAAATAATTGGCAACTGATACGATCATCATGACGTAGCACTGGTTGCTGGTTGCATTATATGTTAGCCAGATCACCACCACACAATGACATATTCATTTCATTTGAAATATGCCATGGGATATTTAATATATATCCACCAGCAAATCCTAGCAGACAGGACAGCTGGCTTGATGTCCCCTCTGAAGGTGGTGCACTCTGATGCAAAACCCCTCCTGTAAAGCATCAGGATCATAGTTTGTAGTCTGGTCAGAAATCAAACTCAGGAAATGCAGCACAAAGGTAAGTACAGTAAACCCTCCAATATCACGGGGGTTAGGTTCCTGAAAAATGCTGCCGTAGTTAAAACCTCAATCGAGGAAGCCAAAGGCCAATGGGAAAAGGGGTGGTTCCTGTCCTGGGCTTCGAGGAAATATTGAGGAAGGTGGACGGCAGCCAGAAATAAACACATCACGATTGAAACTGGAAGGGCACTCGGTAGAGCGCATACCTCCGCCACGTAATGCCTGATCCACGAGAACATATCTGGCCCAATACATTTTTGAAATATCATGCTATACAGTACTATATCGTTTTTGGCCCTGACTCTTGATGGTGAAGAATCACTTAAAAATTGTAGTAGTCTGATCTGGATCTGGTTCTTCACCAAAATCTAAACATTTCGTCCTTGTTGCACAACGAACCTGTCCACAAAATTTCATCCGAATCCACTCACAACTTTTTGAGATATGTCTGTGTACAAACAAACAAACAGACAGACAGAGAGAGGTGAAAACATAACCTCCTTCACCTTCAGTGGTGGAGGTAATAAACACGTAAATATGCATACGAAGCATGTTAACATTGAATTAACCACGTAAATACAATAAATATGGTGTAAATGAAACAACAACACAAAAATTTTACCTTTTTATTTATTACAAAACAGCTCGGGATGATAATGATGTTCGAGGGAGAGGGTGAAGCAGTGAGCGGGGAAGGGAGGCTGAGTGGGGGAAAGGTGCGCAAGGAAGGAAGGGTGAGCCAGGAAGGGGGAGCGAGGAAGGCAATTCAGTGAATGGAAAAGTAATATTTGCTTTACGACGAAGTCGCCTGTGGTATTGCCGCAATGGAGAAGGGAAACACGATCCTTAATGCTTCAGTCACATTTGGCTTGGCGGCCGTAGGGTCTAAAAAATCTACGGCCACTAGCAATTATACGGCGGCCGCAGTATTTCCACGGTCATTTCACACAATGTAGGCAGTCACATATGTTTATTTTTCATAGCCGCGGTATTTGAAATTGTGAGACGAAACGTGGGGGTGCCGTACGGCTTTATTTGATGTCGCACGTGACTTAGGGCTCCCTGCGGCGGCCATAGAATTTTCAGGCAGATGCAAGTAGCCTCAAGTGCCCACAAGCGACCCAGGCGGCCTAAGGCGACGTGCGGCAGACAGACGGTATGAGTGGGGTATATATACCAGTTCTTTTTCATATGTATATCATATCTCATATTCTGTCATATGAGACATATGTATGTCATAAAAAAAAAAAAAATAAAAAAAAAAAAAATAAAATATGAATAAAAATGAAAAATTATAAAAAAAAAAATAAAAAAAATAAAATAAAATAAATAATGATAATAATAAAAAATCAAAATTAAATTTAAAATTTAAAAAAAAATAATTAAAAAAAAAAAAAAAAAATAAATAAAAATTAAATATTATGATAAAAAATAAAAATAAAAAAAATATAGTAAAAAAAATGAAAATTAAAATATAAAAAATTGTTGTAAATAAATAAAAAAAAAAAATAATAAAAAATAAAAAAAAAAAAATAAAAATTAATTAAATTAAAAAAAAATTAAAAAAAAAATAAAAATTAAATAATAAATATAAATAAAAAAAAAATAAAAATGGTAATATGAAAATAAAAAAATTAAAAAAAAATAAATAAAATATATAATAAAAATAATTAAAAAAAAATTAAAATTATAAAACTGATAAAATATAAATTTAAATTTTATAAAAATAAAAGGAAAAAAAATATAATTGAAAATAAAAAAAAATAAAAATAAATAATAATAAAAAAATAAAAAAAAAAAAGAAAAAAAAAATTAATAAAATAAAAAAATAAAAAAAAAAAAAAAAAAAAAATTAAAAAAATAAAATAATAAATAAAAATATAAAAAAAAAAAAAAAATAAAAAATAAAAAAATAAAAAAAATAAAATAAAAATAATAAAAAAAAAATAAATAAAAAAAAATTAAAATAATAATAAAAATTATAAAAAAAAAATAAATAAAAATGAAAAAAAAAAAAAAAATTAAATTAAATAAATAAAAAAATAATAAAAAAAAAAAAAAATGTAAAAAAAAAATAATTAATGATCGTTCTTTGGAGGCATGTGATGTGTCTGGTCTGAGCTGCTGGTGAAATGTGATGATGTGTGTGGCAAACACCTATACTCCGATCTCTAGCGGTAGCGCACGCTGGACGCAGACTGCCACGGAGGCCGTACGTAGGACGCATGGCGGGCGTTGGGGAACCGTGCGTCGACCCTGCGTTGCCCGCAGGTAGTCACACAGACCGCAAGGCCACCGTACGGTGAACACAGGGACGCCTTAGGACTACCTATGGCGACCGTGGAAATAGTGCGGCTGCCGTAATTTTTTGGGGGTTGGCAAAATTCATTTTTCATTGATAGAGCCTACGGCAGCCGCACGAAATAACGCAAGCCCACCGTACGCCCTACGTACGGTCGACGTGGAACACATCTACATCATGGCTACGGCTTGTCGAATTGTTACGGCCAACCTAGAAATGAAAAAACTTATAACTCCGCGCTATAATTCCACGGCGACCCTACGGCCTGTAAAAGATAGCCATACGGCGTAGGGCCACCCTGAGGCCACCTCAGAAATTCTGCGGCCGCCGCACGTTTCTGTCAATTCGGGGGGGGGGGGGTACGGCCGCCGTATCCTAGCCGTAGAGCAAATGTGACTGAGGAGTAACCAAGGTGGTTAGTTCAGGATCATGTTGCTCTTCTTTTGAACCACAAACTTACCTTGAACCACGGTCTTCCCTGCTTGGAGAGCAAGGTCGAGATGGCATCATCTTGCAGAATAATCTCGTCTCGTCAGTGTTGAAAACCTGCTCCGTCGTAAATCCCTCCGCCTCGATTTGTTTCATGAGCTGCGTTGAGAATGTGTGTTTTGAGTCTGGGTGTAGGAATAAAGGGTTTTGGAATGGCGGTTTGAGTACGGGTGTCAGAAAATGAAGATTTGGGAATGAGGTCCAGGTACGGAAATCGGAAATTATTGGTTTGCAATGAGGTTTGAATACGGAGTCGGAAAATTAAGGTTTGGGAATGAGATTTGAAGGAAGATGAAGATTTAGGAATGAGGAAGAGTAACAATGGGGAAGTTTCAACCTGCAATCATTTACCCTGTAATAGTGGCCACAGATGCCACATTTTCACCTCCAGCCAACAGATCTGGCAACTCGGTCTTTTGCCAACGTCATAACCTTTCTCTGCCTTTTGGCCAAACTAACTTTGTCCATCGCTCAACATTTGGGCTCATTAAAAATGGTGCACAAGGAACAACACAAGGCTCATAATGGGAGATAATCGATCACCACGGACTAACAATAGGTTGCCCCGCGATTGATCGAAACCCGCGATTTTAGAACCCATGATATTTCAGGGTTTCCTGGATGCGATCTCTGAAAGTTGGGGCAAAGCTCATTTTTTTTTTGTCTTCTTCTTTCAATTATAACCATTACACAAGTGTCAGATTGGAGTGTTTGCAAAGAGAGAGAATCATTTCTTCTTCTCTCACGTTTTCCTAAAGGCCCAGTCACACCTTGACGGTTTAGCCAACGTATGCCGATTTTTGAAAAATTTGTCTAAAACGCTGGCACACGTCGAATACGTTATGGGTAAGTTTTGATAACATTGAGAGCACGCTGGAAAACACTGCCATACGTCGTTGCACGGCTGGCTTTAAACGTTGTACTTATCGGTTGTCCTCAAATTTTTGCATGCTTGAAATTTCACGACGTATGCCGGCGTATGACTCACACGTTCCACTACGCTGGCCATAAGTTGTAGGCACGTTAATGCGATCGTTGACAGACGTCAACACATGTTACTTGTAAGTTAATCATAAGTTGAGACACGCCGAGGTAATGTTTAGCGTACCCGAAACTTATTCCTAGCCTATGAGTAACGTGTTGTAGGCACGTTACGCGATCGTTGACACACGTCGACACACGTTACTTTAAGTTACTCATAGGCTGAAAGACGTCGTATATGCTTAGCGTGCCTGAAACTTATTATAACCTATCAGTGACATGTTGCTAACACGCTACGCGATCGTTGACACACTTCGACACTCCTTGCTTGTGAAAGTTACTTATACGTCGAATCATGCCGAGTTATTGTTTAGGCAAAAGAGGCTTTTATCTAACCTATGAGTGACGTGCTTTGCACCTGTGTGTAACGCACCTCCGCCGCATACTGGCGTATGTAGACGTATTTGACATTTAGCGGACGACTACAGAACTTAACGAACGAGTTCCCAACCTACAGATACCAGATAATGATGTAATGCAGCGATTAGGGGAATTGGTAAATAAAAAGGGGTTTCACAGGAGGAACCCGTCAGTGTTGCAGACTACATAGCGAGTACATGTCCATGACATTACGAGAGATGGAGTATCCGGCAACGATGACACTTACAATATCACCTGTCCTCCAACATCAGCATACCCTCATCGATTTGGCACTGCACCAGTTGCGTGCCAATAGAACCGAAGAGTGAAGACGTGAACGAGAGAGAAGGTACTGGGTGACACCATGGATCGGGATTTGATTTGCACCGATAAGATTTGCACCGATAAGACACCAGTTGATTTGCACCGATAAGAACACGTTAAGTGTAAACAATTGCGATTGTTGGCGCAAGCGTCTATTTTCATAGTGGAGTTTGAGCGATTTAGCACGTTCAATAGAAACGCTTCAAATTTCCGAGCGCCAGCGTCAAAAAACAAAGGCGAGTGACAGCAATTTAAATCGTTCATTGTAACAATTAAAATAGTTGAGTGGCACCGTTTAAAAGTCGTTGAGTGTAAAAAATCCAATTGTTGAGCGCAAGCGTCTACTTTCAATACTGGAGTTGCAGCCATTTGAATCTTTGAGTGGCAGCCTATGAATAGCAAACCCCACGTCACCGGCAAAGATAAACTGCCGCACGATATGATAAGTTAGGCTATGTGTGGCATAGGTTGTGAACGCCGGCTACACGATAATTATTCGTTGGTATACCGTATCTATAAGGTATCGAAGCGCTCTATGTACATTATTAGTACCTTGAGCATTTGTCCAACTCGTTATGAATACACCTAAAAGTAAAAACAAGCCATAGCTCATTGTTGAAAAAACCCCCAAAAAAATTAGCCGCGAAGAACTTCGAACAATGGTGCAAAGATGTCTCCTACCCGTGGACACGCGGACGCAAGAAGGATCCATCATCACCCACACCCTCCCATCACACTCACCTACTACTGCCAACATGACCAAACTACTACTAATACTGATACTGATACTGTTACTGCTGACATGGACATCGACTCAAAAAGGAGTCGAAAACACTGATGGGTTCCCCTTGTGAAGACCATTTTTATATAGCAATTCCCCAAAACGCTGGAACACGTCATTATATGGCAGTTGTAAGTTAGAAACACGTTCATTTAGTTTTTTGTCGACCGGGAAGACATCAATGGAATACGTCTACATACGTCAATGTGCGTTGGGACTACGTAAAGAATTGGTTCAAAGCACGTCAAACATAAGTTAGAATAAGTTTCGCGTAAAAAAGACATTACCGCGACGTTGTTCGACTTATGAGTAGCTTACAAGTAGCCTTGTTCGACGTGTGTAAGCGTCCGACATATCGTGTTGACAACTTATTCCATCGCATGCGGAACGTGTGTCATACGCCAAGTACGTCGTAAAATTTTGAACATGTTTAAAATTACTTGACGTACTCCACTTACTACGACGTATGATAGCCGTACTTTAGCGTTCTATTCACGTATACCAAACTTACCCATACCTATTCGACGTGCGCCAGCGTTTTAGACACATTTTTCTTTGGTCGGCATACGTGGCAAGATCGCCAAGGTGTGACTGCGATGTTGACACTTCCATTTCTGCGCGGTTATGATTTGAATCATTGTGCATCAGCCTTTTAATAGGCTACGTCACGTCATCGTCGCGATACGTGCAGCACGCTATGCATGAGTTAGACTATCGTTGGGCATAGGTTGTGTAGGCCGACAACAGGTTCAGCATTCGTTGGTATAAGTTAGCTATAACACAACGAAACGTTCTGTGTCCGTTACTAATACGTTATACATAAGACCAAGTCGTTATGAAACGTCCGAATCTTTTTAAAAAAACATCAAAGTTCAACGTAAGCCAGCGTTTTACATACATTTAATACGTTGCCATCGCTGGCTAAAACGTCAAGGTGTGACTGGGCCTTTACGACTGTGGAGTGATTATTTTTGATGTCATTCCACACTTTTCGTATTATAATGAGTCATTTTGGCTTCTTCTTTGTATGCAGCACAGTACGTGGCTGCAGGTGGCATCATTTGCTGGGGTTGCAGTTGTTCCACTGATGCAGTGCCCCTTGTAAGTTAGAGCAGGATTTTTTTTAATTTGTTCAGGGTGCCAGTGATAGCTCGCTTACTCTTCGCGAAGGACACCGTGAGATCTTAATATACACCAACATAATACTGGCAGACGGGATGCCAAGTTCAACATCCATTAAAGGGACAAACACACACATTGAAGAATCACCCTGCTTGCAAAACACCAGATGATAGTTTATAGCTGCGTCGAGATTCAAACCCAGTCTAGACAGCTCAGAGGTGAGCGTGCATACCTCTCGGCTATCCTGCCAGCCCATCACTTGTCTGTTGCAGCATTGGCTGAGTTGTGTACAGTTTGCATTTGGTGATATTTAGTAATCAAACATATTTTAAGCACATTTTGCCAGTTTGAAACAAAGGCAAGTCTGTTGAAATGAACGAGCAAGTTGCCTGTGCCCACACGGGAACTATGCGGGGAAGGTATGGATACGGCAAAAAATGCAAATGGCGTCTTCTTGTCATCGATCCGGCAAGCAGGGAGCAACAATTCACATTTATTGCCACATCTGATGCAATTTAAATTCTCTAATCGTGCGAGATGCTCCATTTGAAGCTGTTTGTTCGATACATGTAGCTTTCTGATGCCCAAGGTCCGTAATAAAAAATTTGTATTGGTGTCAAAAGACGGTGATGAATTGCAAATTGATAGTAGGATTAGAAAGCCAATTATCTCATGATGCATTTGGTGTTTTAATTAAAAGTGCGGCCACATAATACAGGCGTCTGTCTGTCTTTGTTAAGTGGCATATTATAAAATGATGTAAACAGGAGTGCAGTTCATGTTTTTCGATATTTGAGATTGTCAAAACTTTTACATTGTTTACTTTGTCGCAGCAATCTTAACGACATTAGAAAATATGTTAGCTGGAATGCTGTGTAAGGCTTTTTATGTAAAATGTTGTTTAAATTGTAAATTTTTTTTTCTTCTTTTACAAGATATTTTGTGCAGTGAATATTTTTTGGAAAAAGTACTTTTGACATTTTTAATCAAAATTGTACACAACATATGCCGCCAATTGGCAACACAGCAAGTTCACACGTTTCTCAACACCTCTGGCCTGACCTTGCAGGATGGGAAATATGATGTCGGTGGGGGAGACAAGTTTGATTCCTTGACTGATTTGGTGGAACATTCGAAGAAGAATCCCATGGTAGAGACCTCTGGGACTGTCGTTCACCTCAAACAGGTAAATGTATAACATTGTGAATAGTTTTTAGATATGTCTACTTTGTTGCGGTGAGTGAAAATTGCACCAAATATTACTAGCTTATCGATGAACCAGCAGTACAGTGTGGAACGCAAGTCTGAATCCAGCAACAATGCATTAAATTTGATCTGATAATAAAATTTATTGTTATAATATCCACCAAAAGCACTTTCTTGGGATTTCCATGGACTCTTGAGGATATAACAACACAATTACAGTAGTACTATAATAGGAAAAATCAAATCTGTCTTGATGTATAATCAATCATCAGTGTGACCCCCCTTTTGCCTTGAGAACTGCCGCAACTCAATCTGCCATTGATTCCATGAGTTTATGGATTATGTTTGAGTCAATATTTTCCAAACAGTTCTGTAAGGCACTCCAGAGCAAAATCAGACAGCTCACATATATTTTAACATTCTCTCAAATATACCCTTTCATTATCCCAATTATTAAAAAAAAATAAAAGAACGGGGCGGGGTGGTTGGGGGGGTGTAGGGGATGGGATATTGCAATTGGCTCCGTCTGTGTGTCCGTCCGTTCGTCACGTTATCTCGTCCTAAAACGTTGTGCAGAAATTCACCAAACTTTCCTATGCTAACTACATGGCAAGAAGGTGAAAGGGCAGTATCATTTTTTGACCCCAATCCCTGGGGCTCTGTGCCGAGTCAAAGGGTCAAATCCCCAAAAATGCAATTACGGGCACATTTCAACATATTTTCATTTAACTTTGTGTATGCAATCAACATTGGGGGCCACATGAAATATGTGACGATTTTTTTGGGGGGTTTGACCCCAATGGATCATGCCCCAGGGGGTGGGTCTTAGGTTCACAGGGGTCAAAGAAGTTTGTTTATTTTCAACTCAAAATTGGATATTGTGTCATTCCTGGTCTATTCTATGAAGACAATGTTTCAGTCAATCATGGCAGTAACAAATGGAGGGATAAGAACAAATATCTTCAATATCATGAAAAATTGCTCTTTGCCATCATGGTACGAGAAACATTGCCAGTGATTGAAGTGGACTCGGACTTTTGTACGGTATTGTACCTTCGCTACTTTAATGCAGGGTTTTCAGGTTGGCGGAGCACCAAGACCGTCATCGAGCCAAAAATGCACGCTGATGTTTGGAGCGATATCAAAGGAGCCAAGGCACCTTAAAATAATAAATTAATATGCCACAGGCTCTGATTATTATAGATGAGAGCTCTTCGCAACAACTGCTGTCATGAATATGAAATAGCTACAATGGCACGACGCGACTCGACCAAAAGTTTGACTTTGTTGCCTGTGAGAATTTGAATAGTGCAACGTGTACACTTGGAGATAATCTCTAGGCATTCAAATATAGTGAAAAAGATGGATACAAAGGCTTTCTGGAAACGTGCATACAAACTTTTTTTTTAATCCACCAAACAGCTGGTTATCCACGAGTAATCTAATGAATTGTGTGGTTCTCCCTATTGTGAACACAAAAATGGGGCAAACCTTCTATCCCTTCCCCTTCCCCTTCCCTCCCAATCTCCTTTCTTCCCAACATCTTTTCGTCCTTTTCTCCACTCTGATCGTGTTTCTTTCCTTTGTGAATATATTTTCTCACTTAAGCAAGGTGCCCACACGTCTATGAGAAAAATTGTGGTTCCATTGTCTTGTTAATGTTTTATTGGTGGCGATCTAAATTGTTTGGAGAGGGTGGTTTGTCAGAAAACCCTGAGGTTCTTCACTTGATCGATATCGGAACCGGCAGATGTGTGAACTCTAAATTTGAGCTCATTTTTAAGTCGAAGCAAAGCAGTGAACTCGGCACTCTGACGAGGTGATGCAAAGCAACTAATGACTGGCTCTTCTTCTTATTCTTCTTCCAATTATATATTCTTGGAGAGACAACATTCACACAAGTCACTCATTCACAAAAGAGACAACATTCACAAACTTCTCAGACGATTCGGCATCTAACGGCAACATATTTAACGCATCACTTTTTTCACTTTGCTCCACTTTTGGCATAAACAACACACCTCAAACATTACAGAATAAATGGAATGAATTCATTTGAATAGTCATGTACGAAATGACTTTGTTGCACAATTGATTTGAATCGTTGGTGTACAAGCGTTAACATCGCACTGTCCTCATGCACCGTCCAATAAACGCTCATAAATAATTTGTGACGGTGTTTGCACTTGTTCACAGTGTCCATCCTATCAGGTTTGTATTAATTCCACGTCGTGTTGGTTCCGGGACACTTTTATTTTCATGAATGTACGTGTATTTCATGGCGTGATTGATGGGCACAGCCTCTTGGTACTCAGTATCGTGCCAAATGCTAACGACACAGTTGTCAGAAAGAAAGAAAAAAACCAAAATCAAGATTGAGATGCAAAGTGAGCTACAACGGCCTCAGTGGAGCACATACCTCCACCAGGCTGAACTGTTTGTTTTGTATCCCACGAATCTGGATCAGGACCTGAACCAAAATTGAATCGGCCTTTTCTTGTCACCGAACCAGCTTATCCACCTTGTTTTGTCATAACTCATTCACAATTTCTTGATATATCATGCTTACATATGCCTGGTGGTGGCTTAATGGTTAGGGTGCTGGGCTTGGCATCCTAGGGTCTTGAATTCAAATCCTGCTCGGCCATTGAATTAATACCAGGTGGGGTTGACTCAGTCTGTCATCCTTCTGAGGTAGCAATGAGCACCAGCTTGCTGGGATATTGAGACATTCGAGTTTCCTGCGTCGGAGTGGCGACCCGTTCAGGATTGTGCCAATAGCCCTGGAGTCTGTGTCGGCAGCACCAACGCTCTGTTGCAGAGTATGGTCCCCATGGATTTGGACTTTGGATGCTATACATAGTTTGTGGCCCATCTCTCAATGGTGAAGAATCCTTGAAAAATTTAGCAATTCCAGTATCCGGATTCAGATCTTCACCAAAATGGAATCATTAGCTGCCTGTTCGAAGAACAGAGAGCTATAGCGATACCCCCCGCGTGAGCGTGAGCATCAGCGTCAGCATGACCGTGAAATGTTAAAGTTTTTGGTGAAAGTTATTTCCTTTCTAATGTTTTTATCTACCACACTATTTTTTACTGATTACAATATACAAATACATATATTGCTTTAAAATTATTTGGTCAGACTTCACTGCAATGCTTTATAAAAAAATATTATTAGACTAGTCTTTTAAAACGATAAATGTATAAACAGGCGAGCATTGGGTGGCTTTGACACCAACTCTGGTTTTGTTCCTTGTCACACAACGCCAACCTGTCCACCAAATTTTGGTCAAATCCCATCCACAAATTTTGGAGATATCCTTCTCACAGACAAACGAACAGGACAGACTAATAAAAACATTCACCTCCATCCACCTCAGTGCGGAGATAAATAATTTTATATCCAAAATTTATACGAAGAATGCAGAGAGCCGCTACTCAAGTAGGCTCACTCATTCTCGTAATAAATAATTCGACAGTCCAGCATTGAATTTTTTTTTTTTTAAAGAAACCACTGGGGTATGTTCGTCCTTAACGTGTTCTTGCCAAGCCTTTTGTATGTTTTCATGGAAAATCTGAAATTTATATTCTCTCTTT
>CM068955.1:174079360-174103100 GCA_035128595.1 Eptatretus atami | reverse complement strand
TCGCTCGTTGACCGGTGTTACCTCAATTATCATTGGGTCAGCTTATTGGACACACCTACAGCAACTCCTTGGGTATGGTAACCATCAGAGCGACCAGACCAATAGTAGGTGTAACCACCCACCATTATCTCGCGCAATCCGGTCTCCGAACCTCAGAGAGAGCTGCAATCCCGATGTCCAAACGCTTGAGCTCAGATGATAACAGAGACAGGTGATGATCATCTTTAGGATAGGACATTCCAGGCACCCACCCAAGGGACCGCCTCAGGTTAACCCAAGGAGACCGCCGTCTGGTGGACGAAACCTCAGCACCACTCCGAACACTCTCCCGCAATCTGACCAGGGATGTTACCCCGTGGTTTCCCTCCTATCATCAAGGATTGGGCCCGAAGGCTTTGCCTCAATCCGTCATCCGGTGAGCTGCCCTGCGAAGGGAAGCTGCACAGGAGGTACTCCCACGGAGTGGGTTTTCAGATTTTTTTGCGTTTTTGTGTTTTGCGGAATGAAGGGTTTTACGGTGGCCGGAGTGCAAATCCTGCCACCAACCTCCTAATAAAAAAGTAACCCAACTGCGGAGGACGTCCGCAGACACAGTTGGGCACTAGATATGGATGGCCGTTGGCTCACAAGGAGCTCCTCCGCCCTTTGACAGGTTTTGTTTTAATCCTGCTGGGTGTCCATATCCAAACACCCTCCTCACCAGAAAAACCTGGTGGGGGAGACGGTTTAGTCGCCGACAACCCGACCATGGACAGGTTAGTACAGGTTTACATGGTACCTGTAGCAGGTCACAGATCTAACCTGACCTGACACTAGATCTAACCTAACCATGTAAATACAATAAATATGGTGTAAATGAAACAACAACACAAAAATTTTACCTTTTAATTTATTACAAACAGCGAGTGGTTGAGGGTAAGAACGTTGCATGCTCCACTGAACTTGCCGTAAATAGAAAGCACAAGATTTAGCTGGGATGATAATGATGTTCGAGGGAGAGGGTGAAGCAGTGAGCAGGGAAGGGAGGCTGAGTGGGGAAAGGTGAGCAAGGAAGGGTGAGCCAGGAAGGGGGAGCGAGGAAGGCAATTCAGTGAAGGAAAAGTAATATTTGCTTTACGACGAAGTCGCCTGTGGTATTGCCGCAATGGAGAAGGGAAACACGATCCTTAATGCTTCAGTCACATTTGGCTTGGCGGCCGTAGGGTCTAAAAATCTACGGCCACTAGCAATTATACGGCGGCCGCAGTATTTCCACGGTCACACAATGTAGCAGTCACATATGTTTTTTTTTTCAGGTAGCCGCACGGGGTATTTAGAAATTGTGGAGACCGAAAACGTGGGGGTGCCGTACGGTCTTTGATTTGATGTCGCACGGTGACCTTAGGCGTCCCTGCGGCGGCCATAGAATTTTCAAGGCAGATGCAAGGTGCCCGCAAGGCGACCGCTAGGGGGGCCCTAAGGCGAACGTTCGGCCAGACAGACGGTAATGAGTGGGTATATATACCAGTTCTTTTTCATATGTATATCATATCTCATATCTGTCATATGAGACATATGTATGATCATATGTATGATCGCTTCTTTGGAGGCATGTGATGTGTCTGGTCTGAGCTGCTGGTGAAATGTGATGATGTGTGTGGCAAACACCTATACTCCGATCTCTACGGTAGCGCACGCTGGACGCAGACTGCCACGGAGGCCGTACGTAGGACGCATGGCGGGCGTGGGGAACCGTGCGTCGACCCTGCGTGCCCGCAGGTAGTCACACAGACCGCAAGGCCACCGTACGGTGAACACAGGGACGCCTTAGGACTACCCTATGGCGACCGTGGAAATAGTGCGGCCGCCGTAATTTTTTGGGGGTTGGCAAAATTCATTTTTCATTGATAAGAGCCTACGGCAGCCGCACGAATAACGCAAGCCCACCGTACGCCCTATGTACGGTCGACGTGGAACACATCTACATCATGGCTACGGCTTGTCGAATTGTTACGGCCAACCTAGAAATGAAAAAATTATAACTCCGCGCTATAATTCCACGGCGACCCTACGGCCTGTAAAAGATAGCCATACGGCGTAGGGCCACCCTGAGGCCACCTCAGAAATTCTGCGGCCGCCGCACGTTTCTGTCAATTCGGGGGGGGGGGGGTACGGCCGCCGTATCCTAGCCGTAGAGCAAATGTGACTGAGGAGTAACCAAGGTGGTTAGTTCAGGATCATGTTGCTCTTCTTTGAACCACAAACTTACCTTGAACCACGGTCTTCCCTGCTTGGAGAGCAAGGTACGAGATGGCATCATCTTGCAGAATAATCTCGTCTCGTCAGTGTTGAAAACCTGCTCCGTCGTAAATCCCTCCGCCTCGATTTGTTTCACGAGCTGCGGTTGAGAATGTGTGTTTCGAGTCTGGGTGTAGGGAATAAAGGGTTTTGCAATGGCGGTTTTAGTACGGGTGTCAGAAAATGAAGATTTGGGAATGAGGTCCAGGTACGGAAATCGGAAAATAATGGTCTTGCAATGAGGTTTTAATACGGAGTCGGAAAATTAAGGTTTGGGAATGAGATTTGAAGGAAGATGAAGATTTAGGAATGAGGAAGAGTAACAATGGGGAAGTTTCAACCTGCAATCATTTACCCTGTAATAGTGGCCCACAGATGCCACATTTTCACCTCGAGCCAACAGATCTGGCAACTCGGTCTTTTTGCCCAACGTCATAACCTTTCTCTGCCTTTTGGCACAACTAACTTTGTCCATCGCTCAACATTTGGGCTCATTAAAAATGGTGCACAAGGAACAACACAAGGCTCATAATGGGAGATAATCGATCACGCACGGACTAACAATAGGTTGCCCGCGATTGATCGAAACCCGCGATTTTAGAACCCATGATATTTCAGGGTTTCCTGAATGCCATCTCTGAAAGTTGGGGCAAAGCTCTTTTTTTTTTTGTCTTCTTCTTTCAATTATAACCATTACACAAGTGTCAGATTGGAGTGTTTGCAAAGAGAGAGAGAATCATTTCTTCTTCTCTCACGTTTTCCTAGCGACTATGGAGTGATTATTTTTGATGTCATTCCACACTTTCGTATTATAATGAGTCATTTTGGCTTCTTCTTTTGTATGCAGCACAGTACGTGGCTGCAGGTGGCATCATTTGCTGGGGTTGCAGTTGTTCCACTGATGCAGTGCCCCTTGTAAGTTAGAGCAGGATTTTTTTTAATTTGTTCAGGGTGCCAGTGATAGCTCGCTTACTCTTCGCGAAGGACACCGTGAGATCTTTAATATACACCAACTAATACTGGCAGACGGGATGCCAAGTTCAACATCCATTAAAGGGACAAACACACAGATTGAAGAATCACCCTGCTTGCAAAACACCAGGATGATAGTTTATAGCTGCGTCGAGATTCAAACCCAGTCTAGACAGCTCGGAGGTGAGCGTGCATACCTCTCGGCTATCCTGCCAGCCCATCACTTGTCTGTTGCAGCATTGGCTGAGTTGTGTACAGTTTGCATTTGGTGATATTTAGTAATCAAACATATTTTAAGCACATTTTGCCAGTTTGAAACAAAGGCAAGTCTGTTGAAATGAACGAGCAAGTTGCCTGTGCCCACACGGGAACTATGCGGGGAAGGGATGGATACGGCAAAAATACAAATGGCGTCTTCTGTCATCGATCCGGCAAGCAGGGAGCAACAATTCACATTGATTGCCACATCTGATGCAATTTAAATTCTCTAATCGTTGCGAGATGCTCCATTTGAAGCTGTTTGTTCGATACATGTAGCTTTCTGATGCCCAAGCTCCGTAATAAAAAATTTGTATTGGTGTCAAAAGATGGTGATGAATTGCTAATTGATAGTAGGATTAGAAAGCCAATTATCTCATGATGCATTGGTGTTTTTTAATTAAAATGTGCGGCCACATAATACAGGCTTGTCTGTCTTTGTAAAAGGGCATATTATAAAATGATGTAAACAGGAGTGCAGTTCATGTTTTTTCGATATTTGAGATTGTCAAAACTTTTACATTGTTTACTTTGTCGCAGCAATCTTAACGACATAAGAAAATATGTTAGCTGGAATGCTGTGTAAGGCTTTTTATGTAAAATTTTGTTTAAATTGTAAATTTTCTTTTTCTTCTTTATAAGATATTTTGTGCAGTGAATATTTTTTGGAAAAAGTACTTTTGACGTTTTTGAATCAAAATTGTACACAACATATGCCGGCCAATTGGCAACACAGCAAGTTCACACGTTTCTCACAACCTCTGGCCTGACCTTGCAGGATGGGAAATATGATGTCGGTGGGGGAGACAAGTTTGATTCCTTGACTGATTTGGTGGAACATTCGAAGAAGAATCCCATGGTAGAGACCTCTGGGACTGTCGTTCACCTCAAACAGGTAAATGTATAACATTGTGAATAGTTTTTAGATATGTCTACTTTGTTGCGGTGAGTGAAAATTGCACCAAATATTACTAGCTTATCGATGAACCAGCAGTACAGTGTGGAACGCAAGTCTGAATCCAGCAACAATGCATTAAATTTGATCTGATAATAAAATTTATTGTTATAATATCCACCAAAAGCACTTTCTTGGGATTTCCATGGACTCTTGAGGATATAACAACACAATTACAGTAGTACTATAATAGGAAAAATCAAATCTGTCTTGATGTATAATCAATCATCAGTGTGACCCCCCTTTTGCCTTGAGAACTGCCGCAACTCAATCTGCCATTGATTCCATGAGTTTATGGATTATGTTTGAGTCAATATTTTCCAAACAGTTCTGTAAGGCACTCCAGAGCAAAATCAGACAGCTCACATATATTTTAACATTCTCTCAAATATACCCTTTCATTATCCCAATTATTAAAAAAAAATAAAAAGAACGGGGCGGGGTGGTTTGGGGGGGGGGGTGTAGGGGATGGGATATTGCAATTGGCTCCGTCTGTGTGTCCGTCCGTTCTCACGTTATCTCGTCCTAAACAGTTGTCAGAAATTCACCAAACTTCCTTATGCTAACTACATGGCAAGAAGGTGAAAGGGCAGTATCATTTTTTGACCCCAATCCCTGGGGCTCTGTGCCGAGTCAAAGGGTCAAATCCCCAAAAATGCAATTACGGGCACATTTCTAAACATATTTTCATTTAACTTTGTGTATGCAATCAACATTGGGGGCCACATGAAATATGTGACGATTTTTTTGGACCCCGAATGGATCATGCCCAGGGGGTGGGGTCTTAGGTTCACAGGGGTCAAAGAAGTTTGTTCATTTTTCAACTCAAAATTGGATATTGTGTCATTCCTGGTCTATTCTATGAAGACAATGTTTCAGTCAATCATGGCAGTAACAAATGGAGGGATAAGAACAAATATCTTCAATATCATGAAAAATTGCTCTTTGCCATCATGGTACGAGAAACATTGCCAGTGATTGAAGTGGACTCGGACTTTTGTACGGTATTGTACCTTCGCTACTTTAATGCAGGGTTTTCAGGGTTGGCGGAGCACCAAGACCGTCATCGAGCCAAAAATGCACGCTGATGTTTGGAGCGATATCAAAGGAGCCAAGGCACCTTAAAATAATAAATTAATATGCCACAGGCTCTGATTATTATAGATGAGAGCTCTTCGCAACAACTGCTGTCATGAATATGAAATAGCTACAATGGCACGACGCGACTCGACCAAAAGTTTGACTTTGTTGCCTGTGAGAATTTGAATAGTGCAACGTGTACACTTGGAGATAATCTCTAGGCATTCAAATATAGTGAAAAAGATGGATACAAAGGCTTTCTGGAAACGTGCATACAAACTTTTTTTTTAATCCACCAAACAGCTGGGTTATCCACGAGTACATCTAATGAATTGTGTGGTTTCTCCCTATTGTGAACACAAAAATGGGGCAAACCTTCTATCCCTTCCCCTTCCCCTTCCCTCCCAATCTCCTTTCTTCCCAACATCTTTTCCGTCCTTTTCTCCACTCTGATCGTGTTTCTTTCCTTTTGTGAATATATTTTCTCAACTTAAGCAAGGTGCCCACACGTCTATGAGAAAAATTGTGGTTCCATTGTCTTGTTAATGTTTTATTGGTGGCGATCTAAATTGTTTGGAGAGGGTGGTTTGTCAGAAAACCCTGAGGTTCTTCACTTGATCGATATCGGAACCGGCAGATGGGTGAACTCTAAATTTGAGCTCATTTTTAAGTCGAAGCAAAAGCAGTGAACTCGGCACTCTGACGAGGTGATGCAAAGCAACTAATGACTGGCTCTTCTTCTTATTCTTCTTCCAATTATATATTCTTGGAGAGACAACATTCACACAAGTCACTCATTCACAAAAGAGACAACATTCACAAACTTCTCAGACGATTCGGCATCTAACGGCAACATTATAACGCATCACTTTTTTCACTTTGCTCCACTTTTGGCATAAACAACACACCTCAAACATTACAGAATAAATGGAATGAATTCATTTGAATAGTCATGTACGAAATGACTTTGTTGCACAATTGATTTGAATCGTTGGTGTACAAGCGTTAACATCGCACTGTCCTCATGCACCGTCCAATAAACGCTCATAAATAATTTGTGACGGTGTTTGCACTTGTTCACAGTGTCCATCCTATCAGGTTTGTATTAATTCCACGTCGTGTTGGTTCCGGGACACTTTTATTTTCATGAATGTACGTGTATTTCATTGGCGTGATTGATGGGCACAGCCTCTTGGTACTCAGTATCGTGCCAAATGCTAACGAGCACAGTTGTCAGAAAGAAAGAAAAAAACCAAAATCAAGATTGAGATGCAAAGTGAGCTACAACGGCACTCAGTGGAGCACATACCTCCACCAGGCTGAACTGTTTGTTTTGTATCCCACGAATCTGGATCAGGACCTGAACCAAAATTGAATCGGCCTTTTCTTGTCACCGAACCAGCTTATCCACCTTGTTTTGTCATAACTCATTCACAATTTCTTGATATATCATGCTATACATATGCCTGGTGGTGGCTTAATGGTTAGGGTGCTGGGCTTGGCATCCTAGGGTCTTGAATTCAAATCCTGCTCGGCCATTGAATTAATACCAGGTGGGGTTGACTCAGTCTGTCATCCTTCTGAGGTTAGCAATGAGCACCAGCTTGCTGGGATGATTGAGACATTCGAGTTTCCTGCGTCGGAGTGGCGACCCGTTCAGGATTGTGCCCAATAGCCCTGGAGTCTGTGTCGGCAGCACCAACGCTCTGTGCAGAGTATGGTCCCCATGGATTTGGACTTTGGATGCTATACATAGTTTGTGGCCCCATCTCTCAATGGTGAAGAATCACTTGAAAAATTTAGCAATTCCAGTATCCGGATTCAGATCTTCACCAAAATGGAATCATTAGCTCGCCTGTTCGAAGAACAGAGAGCTATAGCGATACCCCCGGCGTGAGCGTGAGCATCAGCGTCCAGCCATGACCTGTGAAAATGTTAAAGTTTTTGGTGAAAGTTATTTCCTTTCTAATGTTTTATCGACACACTATTTTTTACTGATTACAATATACAAATACATATATTGCTTTAAAATTATTTGGATCAGACTTCACTGCAATGCTTTATAAAAAATATTATTAGACTAGTCTTTTAAAAACGATAAATGTATAAACAGGCGAGCATTGGGTGGCTTTGACACCAACTCTCTGGTTTTGTTCTTGTCACACACCCAACCTGTCCACCAAATTTTGGTCAAATCCTCCACAAATTTTGGAGATATCCTTCTCACAGACAAACAGACAGACTAATAAAACATCACCTCCATCCACCTTCAGTGGCGGAGATAAATATTTTATATCCAAATTTATACGAAGAATGAGAAGCCGCTACTCAAGTAGCTCACTCATTGCTCAGTAATAAATAATTCGCAGTCAGCATTGAATTTTTTTTTTTTTTAAAAGACACACTGGGTATGTTCGTCCTTAAGTGTTCTTGCCAAGCTTTTGTATGTTTTCATGAAATCTGAAATTTTATGCCGACGGATAGCAAGCAGGCAGGTTGCTTTGTCCAAGTCTCTCTGCTTTCTATTCTCTTAGCTTCTTGCTTATTGTGCGTATCAATGGGTAAGTGACTCGCTTATTAATCTCTTTAAATCTACCTGTCGATTGATTTCAAGTGGATCTCTACCTTGTTTGTGCTCGTTTGATGTTGGCTGAGCATTAAACGTTTATTTACTATGGTCTTGAATTTGTGCTTGTATTGTTGGTTGAAGTGTGGATATGTTTGATACGGTTTGGGTTCGTTTTTGTTGTTTTTATTAACAGGAATGTTGCCATTTGTGTGAGTTTACAATAACCTGTGTTGAGGCCAAGCCTTATGAACCCGTAGACACTAGTCATTGTAGATCATGTTTCGTTGCGTTTGTGTGGTTGTGGTTGGTGGTTTATGTTGGCTTATGGCTGTGTATTTACGTTGTTAGTTTGTTAGGAGTTGTGGAGGTGTTATTTGTATTGGGAAGTTTGGGGCAGAGTCCAGGATGCAATAACTCTCCAGTGAAGCGTATATATATGAAAAGCTAGGCAACTGAGATAAGATGGCTGCCAGGTAAGCAAAGCAAAATGTACAGTTGGAGAGCATAAAGGGGCTTTGGTAAATATGACATGCAGTGTGATGGATATTTGATGCTGACTTCATTGCAGGTGGTAGAGGTCGAGGGAATTTGCCACCATTAGGTGTGAAGATTTAGCTCAATTGAGAAGTTAAATTATTGCATTAATGGAAAGGGTTTGGCAATACAGGAGGGAAGGGAATGTAAACAGTTTGTAGATAGGAGTTACGCATGAGGAGGGAGTTGACTGAGCAGGCAGGAGGTGCTGCGGAGGGGATTGAAAGCAGGTGGTGCTGTGGAATGGAGGATCAGGCAAACATCACTGTGGGTGGAGAGGAGGAAGGTCGTAGGTGCGCAATGCTGTCAAGGACATGAGGGTTTCAGGAAGACAGCACTGTGGATTGGAGGGTTGCAGGCAGCATGAGAGAGGAGGTTGGCAGGCAATGGGCGACAGGAAAATGAAGGGGGATAGGACAGGTAAAATATAGGAGAGGAGATTTTAGAATGGGGGGGGGCAGAAAAATAAGACCTCTTGACTATTGGGTTAGTGCTGGGTGTTTACAATCCATTTTTATCTCACCTGGAACATCGTTCAGGTGAGGTTTTTGCATCATGTGGTGTCCATCAGTCAATGAGTCAGTCAGTGAGTCAATATGTCGACTCTCGGATCTTCTTCTCCGAAACTGCACACATGGTTTTGATGAAACTTTTGAGACCACAACTTTCATCACACATAATGTACTGAAGTTTGTTCACGGCATTAAAACCAGAGAGTTGGTGTCAAAGCCACCCAATGCTCGCCTGTTTATACATTTATCGTTTTTAAAAGACTAGTCTAATAATATTTTTTATAAAGCATTGCAGTGAAGTCTGACCCAAATAATTTTAAAGCAATATATGTATTTGTATATTGTAATCAGTAAACTAGTACACATATTAAATGAATGGCAAGCATCTAGTATAAACAGGCGAGCATTGGGTGGCTGTGACACCATCTTAGGTTGAAATTTAAAAAAAAATTCAAATCATTTGTTAATTTCAACTTCACTACACCAATAGTATACCCCAAGGGAACCTCCATGCCAAATATCAGCATCCTAGTACACATATTAAATGAATGGCAAGCTTCTAAATAACTTGCACCAAAAACTTTAACGTTGATGTGCTCCAAAAAAGTTAAGTTCAAAACAGGTCAAAAATTTAAAACATTTGAAATTATCTTTTAATTTCAACTTCACTACACCAATAGTATACCCCAAAGGAACCTCCATGCCAAATATCAGCATCCTAGTACACGTATTAAATTAATGGCAGGCTTCTAAATAACTTGCACCAAAAACTTTAACGTTTTCACGCTGACGCTCACGTCACGCTCACGCCGGGGGTATCGCTATAGCTCTCTGTTCTTCGAACAGGCGAGCTAAAAATGGATCGGCGTTTAAGGGGTGTGCGGTGGGGGCGAGGGGGTTGGTTACCCCCAAAATAGGTATTTGCTTTCTTCTCTGAAACTACTCACAATTTTGATGAACCTTGATCACAACCTTCATCACCTGTGATGCTAAAACTAATAGCCCTATTTTCACCAAACTTTGTACAACTTCTGAGGACCAATGCCTCCTGATGCTTTGCAAATTGCATTTAAAAAATTGCATATATAAAGTCGGTAAATTTAAAGGTCAAAGGTCAGTACGTTTGCGGAATTGCTATTTTTAACTTCTCAAAAAGCATTCACCAGATTTTGATGTACATGACACGAATCATCTCTGCATGGTGCTTTCATAAGTTTGTTTAAACCATCGGCTAATTTACATATTTTGTGGGCCATCCACATATACCAGTGGTTCCCTGGTTCCACCAGGTGAGCGCTAGGGCATTGCCCTCTTTTTTGTTGTTGTTGCCATCAGATGTGCTTATTCTAGCCAACTAACCGAATCTTTAAATTTGATATTTGGTCCTTTGGAGAGACTGTATTATATTGCTCCTTTAGTATCGCCTTCTGCAGATCTATTGGAGCCAAAGATGTGGCCTCTGAATAACATTTTCAGTTTCGGGGAAATTGTAGAAATTTTTCCCTGGAGTCAAAACAAACCTTGCTAGAAATTCGCATGACATTGCACAATCCCAACAAACAGGATTCACATTTCTGCAATATTTCTGTGTAAGTTTGATCATGTTGCATAAAGAGCATTTTCACTGGTGATGTAAACTTGCTTTCATGGGGATCTTTGCAAAACTTCTTCCACACTTTAAAAAAAAAAGTTTTTTCACATGTTTGTTAATCTTTTTTTTGTTTGTTTTATTTGAATACCTTGCCTGTCAAACTGTCCTCCTTTCTTACCCTTTACTTAAATGTGTCAATATTATGCTGTCTTAGCCTCATTCTGTAGAGCAGCACTCCTGTGCATTCCTTTACGAGTAGCATGTTAACAATGCTGTTTTTCTCTTTTTCTTAACAGCCTTTCAACGCCACCCGAATAAGCGCATCAAGCATCGAGTACAGGGTGAAAGAGCTCAGCAAAACTGCAGATAATATGGACAAGTCCAAGCAAGGTTTTTGGGAAGAGTTTGAGGTGTGTATTCCCTGCACTAGAAACACCCGCTCTCTACGGGAATTGCAAGGCAGGACAACTTTAAGTTGGAGGTGGCTATCTCAGCTTAGTAAAATATTGTAGTTGTACAAACCAGCCACCGTAGCTTAATGGTTAGAGTCTGGGTAGTCGGTGGCTTGAAATCCCGGATGAGTCATACCAAACACTTTTAAAATGCTATGTGCTGCTTCCTTGCTTGACACTTAGCACTTAGAGGATAGAGCACAGACAAATAATGCTGGGAAGACAATGCAAACCACCAATATAACCTTTGCCAACACTCCGTAAAGAGTATGTTAAATCACGTATAGAAAGTGTATATATATATATACTGTGTGTGTGTGTGTGTGTGTGTGTGTGTGTGTGTGTGTGTGTGTGTGTGTGTGCATGCGCAAGTTAAGATGCAGTTGGGAGAGTAAAATCATATTGATCTCTGCAACCTTTAATTGTGCAAGGAATGACTCAATGTTTCGGGCAGCAACATGAAATACAACGTGCCTCCGCTGACCTTTATAAAAAGTGAAGAAAATAATTCTGAACCGCCTTTATGGACTCGAACAAGGGGTGGGCCGAGCCAGCCAAATCGATCACAGCCGTGACCCGGAAGGTCAAACTTATGACTTTCAACTGTTAGCATGTGGAATCAAACAGCCTGGCAGAAAATGTGATGCAGGGGGTTTGGGGGGTGGGGTAGAGGGAGGTGGGGGAGGGGCTGGAACACATGCTTCGGATAATCGTTTGCAATGTAATCCAATCGACTTAAATCCATGCAAAATGATGTAATCTATGCAATATAAGCAAGTTTAATTGATGCAATACAAACAAACATGATTCATAATGGCCTGAAACAACGGTGACAATGTGGGAGAGTTTTGGAAAGAGGATTGGGAGGGTTGTGGGAGGGGAGGTGGGTGAGGGTGCAGATGAATTTTATATGATAATTTAAGGCCAAAGTGAGTGATGTGCTGTTTTCAGTTTCCTCTTTTTCCATCGGAGTATCCCTGGTGTGATTATACATGAGTGGACCAAATGCTAGTGGCACGTCCACCACCACCTCCATGAGCGATGTAACTGTTTCTTCTGTGTGCCATGCCTCCAAAATCCATATTCTGGCTTTATTTGGGGTCGCACCCAAAATGCTGACGCGATCCCATAGGGGAACATGGCTAGCCATCATCCCATGTTTCGCAATGGCAGACCTCCGAGGATAGTGGCATTTAAAGGCCTTGTCATCTTCAGTGATACATTGGCTGAAAGTTCTTCCTGTCTCTCCAATATATTCCACCCCACAACAACAGAGAACCTTAAATACCCCAGCAATGATCAGGCATGGGCGGTATATGGTGCCAGCAATGGCTCGCCTTCTCTTTGTGAAAGACAACATGAGATATTTAATGTCTAACAACTAATGTCAGCAGATTGAATTCCCTTTTAGCATCCATCCAAGGGACAGCACACACATTGAGGACGTTAAATGATTCACATTGATGCATCTCCCTGCATGTGAAACACCAGGATGACACTTTATAGCTGGATCACAATTCAAACCCAGGCCAAACATCTCAAAGGTGAGTGTGCATACATCTAGGCCATCCTGTCAGCTGCTGGAAAAATACAGTTGTCGCCAATTAGCCTCCTTCCCCTGAAGGGATTCCATGGCGGATTAGGTCTGCTTGTGTTTGTTCGCATTCATTGTTCCTTCAATTCTCACAAAATCAACAATGCCAGCTGAATACATCCTCAAACCTGAATGGTCTCCACCATGAGAAGTATTAGGATATGACACGTATTCGAATACTTCTCACCAGCCCTCCTTCTGACACCCTGCCTTCTCGTTGTTCCAAAAATTTCAAACTTTGACTCACCACTCCAAAGTACCTTTCCCCACTGATTAGCATCCAAACTCTGATGTTCTTGGACATATTTCAGCCACGTGGCTTTGGTACCTTTACGTAGAAAGGGCTTTTGGACAGCAACTCACCCATGCAGACCACTTTTGATGAGAGAGCTTCTTACGGTGGATGAGTCTACTTGAACCTCTGATGTCTGTGCCAGTTGTTGTGCACCGATGTGGTGGCCTTCGACTTTTGCACAGTCCTGTATATATGTGTGTATACCATACATCGTTTTTATTTAATCCCATTGACGATTGAACCCAGACTGGACATGTCAATACTCAGCACATTACCAATTGAGACCACACAGCAAACTCAGCTATATTCCATGTGGATAGTAGACAACAACAGGTGAACGACAGAGAAATTCAAACTGTCAGTTCAGCAGAGCAGATCTTGAAAGTACAAACATAAATGCCATCGCGTCCAGTTTCAAATGAGGTGTGGATGCTGTTCAGGTGCCTCTTGATGTTGCTCGGGGAGATGTTCACATATGAAGCATTTATTTTGTGTGATTTGGAGTGAAAGAAGGTAACAGTAGAGGTGGATTTTGGATGTGTGTTTTTGAGACAGAAGCAGTATAGGCATTTATCTTTGTCATGAGCGGTTTCTGCTGTGGATTCATTTTTGGGAAATGAAGGAACATGATTGGAGGAGATCGTGGAGACTGATTAAACAATCTGCCTCCGGGTCTTCAATAATTGACACTTCAAGAGAATAAAACCTAATTTTGATTAATGTGGTGGTGTTGAGATGTGCTTCGTCTTAAGGCGCTGTCACCCTTGACGATTTAGCCAGCAATGGCAACGTATAAAAATGTATGTAAAACGTTGGCGTACGCTGAAATTTTGATGTTTTTTTTTAAGTTTTGGTCGTATTCATAACATGTTGGTCGTATGCATAACATATTAGTAACGGGCCACGAACGTTTCGTTGTCTTATAGATAACTTATACCAAGGAATGCTTAGCCTGTTGTCGGCGTTCACAACCTATGCCCAACGATAGTTTAACTTAGGCATAGCGCGCTGCACGTATCGCCGACGAACTCGTGGCGTAGCCTGTTAAAAACCTGCCGCACGCCGATTTAAATCATAACCGCCTGAAAATTGGAAGTGTCAACCACGCAGTCACACCTTGACGATTTAGCCAGTGTATGCCGACCTATGAAAAATGCGTCTAAACGCTGGCACAAGTCGAATACGTGATGGGTAAGTTGTGTATACGTTAAGAGCACGCTGAAAAACGATGAAGTATGCTGTCATATTTCGTGGTACGTTTAGTACGTCGTGAAATTTCAAGCATGCTGAAAATTTTACGACGTACTCGCCGTATGGCTCACACGTTCCGCTACGCTGGGAATAAGTTGTAGGCACGTTACGCGATCGTTGACACACGTCGACACAAGTTCCTTGTAAGTTACTCGTAAGTCAAAACACGTCGAGGTAATGTTTAGCATACCCGAAACTTATTTTCTCCGTCAAGGCAAATTTCTTTTTTTTCTCCTTGGCTCCGTGAAGGCACGTGACGAAATATCTGAAGTTGTTGTTGTTGTTGTTTTTTATTATTTTTTTTTTTAGTCTATCACGAATTTTAAAATATATTCGGACATTGCTTTTAAGTTTCGACGTCGACGTGACAATATCCTCAAACAAAAATATTCACAGAGGAGGAACTAAGAATAAGACATGAGCAAACTGAAGAGGCAATCGGACGTGACGTAACGGCACGTGACGAAATATCTGAAGTTGTTGTTTTTGTTTTTTTTTTAACGCTGCCAATACGCCATTATACGGTAGTGTAAATTAGAAACATGTTCAGTAAGTTCTGTGGTCGTCCGGAAGACGTCAATCAAATACGTCTACATACGTCAATATGCGTTGGAGGTACGTTACACATAGGTTCAAAGCACGTTACTCAGAGGTTAGAAATAAGTTTTGGGTACGCTAAGCATTACCTCGACGTGTTTCGACTTATGAGTAACTTACAAGTAACGTGTCGACGTGTGTCAACGATCGCATAACGTGCTTCGACGTGTGTCAACGATCGTGTAACGTGCCTACAACACGTTACTCATAGGTTGAAATAAGTTTGGGTATGCTAAGCATTACCTCGACGTGTTTCGACTTATGAGTAACTTACAAGTAACGTGCCTCGACGTTGTCAACGATCGCATAACGTGCTTCGACGTGTGTCAACGATCGTGTAAGGTGCCCTACAACACGTTACTCATAGGTTATAAATAAGTTTCGGGTACGCTAATCATTACCTCGATTAAAATTTGAGGACAACCACAAAGTACAACGATGAAAGCCAGCGTACTCCGACGTATGGCAGTGTTTTTCAGCATGCTCTTAACGTATACAAAACTTACCCATAACGTATTCGACGTGTGCCAGTGTTTTAGACAAATTTTTCATAAGTCGGCATACGCTGGCTAAATCGTCAAGGTGTGACAGGGCCTTTAGGATGGCAACTCGTTGGTTGTGAGCCTTGTGAAGTAACCAGAGATTAATTGGTCAAACTAAAATGACTCTCGGTTGAGCGCATACCTCCACCAGGCTGAACCGTTTACGTTTTGTATCCCCACTGATAGGCCGGATCTGCGTGCAGACCTGAACCAAAATCGAATTGCCTTGTTCTTGTCAACTACTCAAACTCATCTGCATAGTTTCATCTGAATCCGTCCATAACTGTTTGAGATATCCTGCTCACAGACAGACAGACGGGTGAAAACATAATGTCCGTTCACCATCAGTGCCGGAGATAATAAGATTTCTTACCTGAAGCAAAGCAAGCAATGCTTGTGTGCAATATGATTAGTCCAAGAATCTGTGAACGAAGGTTGAGAAGCTGGGCTGGACGGATGCAAATGAAGAGGAAGAGAAGAGAATGTGTTTGTGAAAATTAAACCAGGCAATACCGACTACATATATTAGTCGCAGTATGAAGGAAAGAGCAGATTACTGGACGGCTCAATGCTCTTTATTGAGAAATGAGCGAGTTCACGGAATGATTGCGTCGTATTATAAATTGTAACTTCAAGAAAGATTAATTTTTTCCATTTTTTTTTTTGTGTTTTTTGACCAATCTTGCACTTCAATGCCACTTCGGTGTCCTGCCAACTCCGTCTGCACGTAAAAAAAAACGTTGAAGCGTGCACTACGGTGTCTTCAATTTACTCATTTTTACACTTCTTTAATGCATCCGAATTCTTTCAACTTCAGTTACACGGATTTTTGTTGATCATTATTTTGGATCTTGCTAACAACCTTTGTTTATCATCGCCCAGCTGCTTGGTGAAACGATCCCACGTAAAATCGCAATTGCCTGCATGTACAGAGGGAAGTTAAACTACTTCTTGTTGTTGCATGCAAAAGGTGTTTTTGTTGTTGTTTTGGTTGACATTTATACGTGTAGAGAACCGAATGATATTGAGCTCTGTTAGCAGTTCAGTCATCTTTGAGATTGCTTGTTTATCCGTGTCACCAGGCCCTGCAACAACAGGAATGCAAACTGCTGTACAGCCGGAAGGAAGGACAGTGCCCTGAAAACAAGATGAAGAACCGATACAAAAATATTCTTCCTTGTATGTACACTGGCTGTTAATGCTTGCTTTTGCACTGCTTGCTCGAGTTAATGACTTACCATCATTAGGCCAAATGTAAATGCGTCCTCTTGTGCTAAAATATGCTTGTTTATTGAAGAGTTTCATTAGTGACTCATTTTATTTTACACTCTTTTTTTTGTTTTCCATGTTCATTATTTCTCCCCACCAATGCCCTCTTCTCCTCTTTCTCCCCCGTTCTCTCCTTTCCCTCTTCAAGTTGACCACAATCGTGTGATTCTTCGTGATGGAGATCCAGATGTTCCAGGATCAAACTACATCAATGCCAATATCATCACAGTGAGTATTCCCAAATCCCAATATTCGATCCATTTGTGTCGTTTATTTGTACACCGCTCCTTCCCAATTCCATATCCAGGCAAAGTATGACGTCATCGCCGGGCACCAAAGGAACGGAGTATTCCAATTTTACTCCGTTTGTTACTTGGCGAAAAAAATGTTTTTGCCAAGTCTGTTGATCTGTTGCATTTGTTTGTCTGTCTGTTTGTCTCTTTGTCACGTGATTTTTTGGCCACACTTTTCAAGCAATCGTACTGAAATTTTTTGTGTATCTAGTTGACCGGCCAAGGACAGCAATGCTTAATTTTAGTGAAGATCTGAATCCAGATCTGGATCTGAGAATTTTTTGTGATTCTTCACCATTGAGAGGAGGAGAGGAGGAGATTGGGACCATACTCTGTGCAGAGCGTTGGTGCTGCTAAAGCAGTCTCCTTGGCTGTTGGGCACAATCCTGGACGGGTCGCCACTCCGACACAGGATACCAGCAAGCTGGCACTCATTTTGCCGACCTCGGAAGGATGACAGGCCGAGTTAACCCCACCTGGTATTAATTCAACAGCTGAGCAGGATTTGAACTCAGAACCCTAGGATCCAAAGCCCGCCACCCGAACCATTAAGCCAACACCAGGCATACCATTGAGAGATTGGGTCAAAATATATGTGTAGCATGTTATCTCTAAAAGTTGTGGATGACTTGTGACAAAATGAGGTGGAAGAATTGGTTAGGTGACAAGAACAAGCCGATTCGATTTTGGTTAAGGTCCAGAATCAGATCTGACCCATCAGTGGCACGCCAAAAACGATATATAGCATCATATCTCAAAAGGTTATGGATGGATTCGCACGAAACTTAGTGGATAAGTTGGTAGTGCCACAGGAAGAACTGATTCGATTTTGGTGAAGATCCAAATCCAGATCTTTATTGGAGAATTTTTTAATTTTTAACTGATTCTTCACCATTGAGAAATGGGGCTGAAAACGATATTGCATGATATCTCAAAAAGTTGTGGACGGATTTGGATGAACCTTTGTGGACAGGTTGGGTGTGTAATAGAATCAATTTTGGTGAAGATCCGAATCCAGATCTGGATCGGAGAATTTTCGAAGTGATTCTTCACCATTGAGAGATGAGGCCAAAAACTATTTACAGCACAATATCTCAAAATATTATGGATGGATTCCGCAGAAACTTTGTGGACTTGTTGGGTGTGTGTAATTGAATCAATTTTGTTGGAGATTCGAATCTGTATTCAAGATTTTAAAAACTGATTCTTCACCATTGAGAGATGGGGCCAAAAGCTATGTAGAGCATAATATCTCCAAAAGTTGTGGATGACGTGTGACAAAACGAAGTGGATGAGTTGTTTAGGTAACAAGAACAAGCTGATTCGATTTTGGTTCAGGTCCAAATTCCGATCCGGCCTTTCATTGGGATACAAAATTTAATCTGTTCAGCCAGGCGGAGGTATGTGCTCCACCGAACGCCATTCCGTTTCGCCAATTGTCGCTCTATGAGTGATTTGTCATTTGTTGTTTGTTTGTAAAGGCAATATCTCTGCCATCCTTTGAGCTAGGAAGATGAAATTTGGGGACAAAAGTGAAGGTCTGCTTTGGCAAAATGGTGTTTTGTATTTTTTTGATTAATCAACTAATTGATTAATTACTTAACTATTATCGATTTATTAAATCCTCATTTATTTTCTTTCTCATCTGGGCAATATCTCAGGCACCTTTTAAGCAAGGAAGATTATATTTGAACATGACATTGAACAAATTGTTTGGCTATAAAAGGGTATTTTTGATTTACTGATTAATCAATTAAATTTTTTTGATTAATTACTTAATTTTCAAAAAGTTACAGATTCGGATGAAACAGTAGTGGTTTTGGGTATGCTATTAGCCAATTGATTAAGAAATTAATTATTTTCATTAGTATTTATATATTTTAATTATGCAATTAATATATTAATAAATTGTTGGACACCGCTTCCTCCCGATTCCGTCTTCATGTGCTGCATGACGGCATCGCCGGGAGCCGAAGGCTCCCCGGCGATGTCGCGCTCGAGGATTTGTTATTTATTTATTTGGCATGGGGCGGTGTACTTTGAATGTACCTCCACTTGTTTATTTTATTTTTAAGTGGTGAAGCCGCTTCAATATTTGACGATTTTGATGCGTCCGTCTGTCCGTCCATCAAAAATGAAGAGAAGAACCTTTCCAACACACGGTATTTCTACTATAAATTGGTGTGTGTGTGTGTGTGTGTGTCATGTTTTTTGTGGAGTTCCATTGGAGTGTTCTGTTGTGGAATGTGATTCACCAAAATGATCGTCATGATCTCCTGAGTTGATTAGGCTCATTAATAACAAAAAACCTCGAAGAATTCCAATATTTTAAACACGCGCCATGTTAAAGTGTATAAAGCAACTTCGTAGGTCCTTCCATGGCAGAGCATTCTAATTACAAAATAAATATAATGATAACATTGTAACAAAGCAAATATTAATTAATACTAATAATGTTAACAACAATAATAATAGTCGTATCATTTGGTAAGAATAATAACGAATGTATAATCCCCACTCTGGCCCAAGCACATCTGGGCTTGGTGAAAGGCAAGCTAATGCTCAAGCAGTACAGCGAGCAGAAATGCAACAAGGCCTTGGAGACCAATGAACATTTGGTCCAATGGACCCACTAGTAATTCAAATGGGTTCTAGAGGGTAATTCTCGAGGTTTCGAAAGGGTACCTACGAAGGGTTTCAAAGGGTAATTGTCCAGGATTCTAAGGGGTAATTATTTAGGTAATTATAACTCTGGCCAAAGGATTCAGAGAGGGTATTGCATTTGTGTCCGTTTGCTTGTCTGTCTGTCTGTCTGTTTGTTTGTCTGTCTGTCTATCTCTGTCTGTTTGGCTGTCTGTCTGTCTGTCTGTCTGTTTGTTTGTCTGTCTGTTTGTTTGTCCGCACAGAACTTTAGTGTTTTTCTCCACAACCGCTTGTTGGATTGAGACAAAATTTTCACCAGTGGTGCGACTACTGACGAATGTTATAATGATAATTATGATGTCATAAGTCATGTGGTGTGGCAGCCATATTGGAAAAACGGAAAAAAAACTTTGGATCTCTATCTCTGAAACCACACCAAGGAAAAAATTGAAACTTGGCACATTGCAAGTACTCCTCATGGGAATGAGTAAGATTTTTTTTTATGACATCATATGTGCCGTCGTTATAACATCATTGCATATGAGAATGCCATATACAATCAATATGAAAAATTTTGAGGGTCATCTTGGGATAAAATGGTCCACAAAAAAAATCATTATGTCATCAGTCACTGATTCGGCAGTCATATTGTTAAAAAAAAAACAAACAAACCTTCCAAAATTTCTTCTTCTCTGAAGTGGCTCAAACAGATCGAGACGAAATCCTTGTCCATGAGGAACCAAAGGTTCACACACATGATGTCATTGATCGGCATGGTTTGGTCGCCACATTGAGTTACCCTAAAACTACAATAAAATACACCACTCAAAAGAAGTCCTGGTGAGGGTTTCAATCTCTAATTGCTCTTTTTCTGTTAATCATGTACTGTGCTATGCCAAGTTTGAACAAAATCGGGCCATGCATGTCTGAGAAATGGTTAGGGACACATTTAAGTAACAAAATGGCCGCCAGTCGGTCATCTTGATCTGATTGTCGAAAAAAAATATGACGTGCATATGTAAGCTGTCATTCTCTATCTGTTTGCCAAGTTTGAATAAGATCGGTAAACGCGTGTCTGAGAAATGGTGGAGGACATGCTTCGACACCGGGGTTTTTTTACAACCAAAATGTCTGCCAGTCGGCCATCTTTGATCACATCACGAAATAAAACGACGGCAACCATAAGCATGAATGCACGGACACTAAAATCGAGACCAAATCCATAAGCCCCTGTTTCGGACCAAGTCCAACGGGGGCTAAAAAGTGACTGGAAAAGATATTTGTGTAGTATTTGACATCAAAAAGAATGCCATTGTTGAAATAAACTTCAATAATTATTAGCTCTAACAAAGACTTTCAACATAATTTATTTGAATTGTTTTATTCAATTATTACATTTCACTACTTATAAAGATCTTTTAATGAAAGATTATATTTTTACAACAATATTAAGGCCTAGGGGCACTCATGTGAAATTCTGAACTCAGCTCCAATGGTTCCTGTTCTTTAGCGTCGATCTTTTTCACGTTAAATACATTAAAAGTCGTTTTGTTTGGTTTTTAAAATCTATGAAGGTTTGGGTCACAAAAAACTGCCTAACGTGTGGAACAAAGGTAGCTGATGGCCCAATGACAGCATCAAATTTCATTCACCACTTTGAAAGCTCTCTTGATGAGTAAGTTTTATATCAAACAGTTATACATGTACTGTTAACCTAATTGTTTTTTTCATTAATTAGTTCAAAGTGCACCATATTATATTCTTACATTTCATGTCTTGGAGGCAATGAAGCGGATTGAATGCCCGCATTTTCCAAAATTCAATTTCTGAACAATTTATATTTAACATCGGGCTATTTTTGAATAATCCAGTGACTTTCTCAACTGACATTTCGACTTAGTTGTTATCAATAGCTTAACTGTTGGATCAGTGCCATTCCCATGGAACACCGACTAATCATTCCTAGGCTAATCATTTTTCGACCAAGAAAAATTTTTGACACAAAGCTTGGTGCATCCTCTTCAGCTTTATTAGAATGTGTTTTGTTTAGGTTTTGCGGTAGTTTAACCTGTCTGTTTTATAGTAAATATAATGTTCATTGTGTAATCATATATTTGCCCACTTTGTTCATTTTAAAATTGTACACCATGTGTACTAGTAAAAAAAAAGGGGGGGTGAAACATAAAAGGAAAGGATAACCTCATAGTACTGTGTTTGTCATTGCATGGCCCATGTGCCATTGACGGCCCTTGACATGCTGCGGGGGGGGGGGGGTGGAGGTTCAGATCTGTGTGTTAATTTTCAGACAGTAAATCTGATAATTCTCATCCTTTTTTGGCATTTGTTTTTTGGGGAGAAGGGGGAGGAGTGGGGTAGAATTATGAAAAAGAGTGCATTTTGTACACTCAACAAAATAAATAAGAGCAAGAATTGCGTTGCAATACATGTCCCCTCCCGGTGTGATATTTTCAATGTCCAAAAAGGGCATAACTCTGAAAAATTGACGAAACATCCTGAAACTCGAACTTGTTCTGTAACTTATCATAATAAAGCCATGTACCAAGTTTCATTTGAATATATTAAAGGGTATGGGGAAAAAGTCTGAAAAACCACAGGTGGGACAGACAGACAGGTGGACAGATGGAAAGCAAACCTATAGGCCCCTCCAGTGAAACTGGTAGGGGACTAATAAAAGGAAAGGATAACCCCATAGTACTCTGTTCTTCATTGCATGGCCCACGCATCACTGGCGGCCCCTGGTGGCCTAAAATGTGGCCCCTGACGTATGGCCGATAATACACAAAAGTGAAAACACCCCATCATAATCCGCCATAAATGCTATCAAATTGACCCAATGGTTTCAAATGAGTGTAGCAACGTGAAGCATAAAAGTAACATAACTACATCAGTAGGTGGCAGCAAACAAACATTGATTCTTGCAGCCCAGTTAACCACAACGAAGAAGAGTATGTGAGGCCAGGGCTTCATAGCAGCCATTACGGAGTCCTGCAAGCGATGTGGCAGATCTCACACTGATGTATTATCGACAAAAGTGCTCCCCCCCCCTATAAAAGATAGTGAAGATCTCTTTCAAGTTACTGCAATCCACAACACCCCTCTTCATGCATGACCAATCTATTTATTTATCCCAGACAAATATTGAATGGCATGAACACACACTCGATGGATTTAACACGGCCATCTGTTGTCTGCATATCTCAAATACAACAGACGGATGTATCAAATTCACTGATGGCCCAGGTTTTTGTAAAGAGTTCTGGACGATATTCAATATGTTATTCCAGCAAAGCATTCCAATGATTGTCGGACAACGAAAATGTTGCTTCGCCTTGATTGTTGTTGTCATTGATGAAAACATGAAGGATACGCTGATTGTCTGTTAACCAGGGAGTTTCCGGCCCTGGTACCATATTTGAGCTCGAATTTGATGGCATGCAGCTCTAATTCTGGTGCGATGAAATTCTTACATTTTTCTCCGTTGACTGATAACATTTCTCAAAGTGGAACAAAATGTCCCTGTACCTGTCTCGGTGAGTTTTCCTTTGAAGCATGTTATGGGAACAATTTGTGTTTCCGCAGTAGATGTGTAGGAGATCTTGATTTTAAAAAGAAGCTTTCCCTACTTGTGTGTCACTGTAAAATGAGGTCTCTATCTATCTACTAAAGCTCTCTGTGCCTCTGCTGTTAATTCTTAAAAAAAATATATAAAAAATTGGGGAGGGGTGAGGTTGTAACTAGAAATCTTGACTAATGGAAAAGCTAAATGTCAGAGGGTAACAGGTTCTTTGATGGACGGGAGAGTCAGTGAGAGTAGAGGCGAGTAAGAGTGGGTATGGGAGAAGCATGAGGTGATGATGGGCAACACTCTTGAAAGGCTGGGCATGACACAACAAACCCAGGGCTTTTGTTCCATAGACAAGAGAATAGAGGGATGGACTAATAAAGGAATGGATAAGACTGTTCTGCTTGCAATTGGGGAGGGTAACAAAGTGTTGCTTTGGAAGGATGCGTACAACGTGTGAAACCTGGGGGGGT
>CM068955.1:174063229-174079350 GCA_035128595.1 Eptatretus atami | reverse complement strand
AGAAAAGCGAGTCCATCAACCTGCTTTCGGTGGGTGAGAAGCAGACCTCAGGACTCTGCCTCCTGTCAAGATGATGCAATTTCCATGTGTGTGCATTCATTCGTTCATGGTGACGAGCATAATATTCTCCTGTCTGAAGGGTATCATTCCTGCGTGTTACTCCATCCTTTTGTTTTTCTGTCATCTTCTCCATGTAGGCTGGTATTGAAAATGGAAGAACGGGTAGTAAGCTAGCCAAGCAGTACATCGCCACACAAGGCTGTTTGCAGAATACAGTGGTGGATCTTTGGCGCATGGTTTACCAAGAGAACTCAAGAGTTATTTTCATGACCACAAAGGAGGTGGAAAGGGGTCGGGTGAGTGAAATTTAACATTTTAATCCTATGAAAAGTTTTTAAGTTTACTCGTCATGGAAAGCGGTAGTATTCCAAATGCGGGGATGGCAGGGGGATAAAAATGGCCTCCCTATCAAATGTGTACAAATTAATATGCTGAAAAGATACCATAGAGTAAAGTCATAGATACCATAGAAAAGATACCATAGAGTAAAGTCAAAGATACCATAGAGTAAAGCCTTTAAAAGTCATACATTTTATTCTCGAACGTTTTCGTAACTAAGAAGAATGAAAAAAAAATCTACTAGAGCGTTGTGATGTGGAATATGATGCACTAAAATGATCATAATGACATCCTAAGTTGATTAAGCTAATTGACGACGAAAAAATCTGTAAGAATTCCCATGTTTTCCCGTGAATAACAAAAACAATGATAACATTGTAACAAAGCATATCTTATATATTACTAAAACCCTCAACTTGTATGTATGTATGTTCCCGAAATACAGCCAAAACGGTACACGACAGCGCAAAAATTTTCAGCCCACCTTACTCACCATTCTCCTGCGGTGTGCAGTATCAAGTTTCGTTCAAATCGGACAACGAAAAAAATTATTAAAAAATCAATTTGGGAGAATTTTATCAATGCAAACAACCTCAGCGGTATAGTTCGCTGGAGCTATCTTTCTTTTTTTTCTTTAAATTATTTTTTTCATCAACCGCGGTCACAATGGGAACCCAACGGGTTCACGGGTCATCTAGTATTAATTAATACTAATAATATTTACAACAATAATAAGAATAGTAGTATCATATGGCAATAATAATAGCAAACATATAATTCCCGCACTGGCCCCAAGCATATCTACACTTGGTGAAAGGCAAGCGAATGCTCAAGTTGTACAGACAGCTGGCGGGTATGCAACAAGGCTGTGAATACCAATGAAAATGTGGTCCATCGGACCAGTATGGGCACACTCGTGAGGCAAACCATTCTGTGGTCTTCTGAGACGAAAATTGAACTTTGACCTGAATGCAAAGCACTACTTCTTGTGAAAACCGAGCACAGCTCATCACCCATCTAGCACCATCTCTGCCGTGAAGCATGGTGGTGGCAACATTAAAATCTAAAATGAACATTCCACCAGTTAAAAATGAGCAATCGGAGGACCAGCAATGGACGACAAACGCCGTAAAGGATGACATCGTGCTGGCATTTCGGGCTTTCCCCTTCGTAAGAGAAAAATATGTAAAGTCTGAAACGTCAGCACCTTGTGATCCTTCATGATGGATAAATTTATGTCAGTTGATCTTACAGTCTGCTTGTAACCCCTCATCTAATTTGTTAAAACCATATATAAGCACGATGTACATACAACCTCCATAATTAGGCTCATGGTCAAGGAGACGTGCGTCGCTTCACAAAGGGGAAAAAATGTGCAGCTTCGTTTTCTTGCTTTGTTTTATAACAGAGCAAGTGTGTTCGCTACTGGCCTGAAGAGGGCTGTAGCAAAGACTACGGCTATCTTCGAGTGTACAACGTACACGAATCGGAATCCTACGACTACGCCCTGCGCCAGCTGGAGCTCACACATGTGGAGCATGTAAGTTCCTCCATGACTTTGTGGAGCTCTACACGTTGCAAAATATATTACAGCTGCTGATCATTGTCAAATACATTGTCCTCTTTAGTTGAGCAGAGTTTTCTGTGGATAGTATTTATTCTTTCCCATCAACTTTTCCTCTATGTTAACAGGCTGAACTACGGATAGTGTGGCAGTACCACTTTAAGGCATGGCCAGATCACGGAGTACCCAACGAGCCAGGTGGTGTCCTCAACTTCCTGGATGAGGTTAACCGGCGCCAGGATTCCATCCCTGATGCTGGGCCGCTCGTGGTTCATTGCAGGCAAGATATGACGGGTCAAAATTGGATGTTCGAGCTGATGGTGTTTGCACAGATAACCTGAATGGCAGGGGAAGAAGGGTGGGAGGGATATACTGCATGGTCACCATTTGCTGTCGATTATTGTAACCACCTAATGGAATACCAAGGTGATTGGTTTTGCTGCAGCAAAAGCTATGGGCATCCAGGAACTCACGGACAGTGCATGGTATGTCATTGCAGTGCCGGGATTGGTCGAACAGGAACCTTCATTGTCATCGACATTCTCATCGACATCATTCGCCACAAAGGTGCATCACCTTTTCCACAAGGATCTTAACACTCCACACTGTTTACCACTAATGTAATAGCACTTCATTCCGTTTTCAGATTTTTATCTCCACTCTTTTCACTTTTTGTTTTGCTTTTTTCCATGTGACGCTAGCATCTTTGAAAGCACTGTCTGCACTGTGCCGCCATAGGCCTCGATTGTGATATCGATATCCCAAAGACGATCCAGATGGTGAGGGCACAGCGCTCGGGGATGGTGCAGACTGAGGCACAGTTCAAGTTTGTGTACATGGCTGTGCAGCAATACATTGAGACAATGCAGCAGCGACTCGCTGAAGAGCAGGTTTGAGATGGTTTACTTGCTCATTTGTCTTCAATGTAGAGTTTTTGTTTGTCATGAAGAAAGGAACCAGGTCGTCATATGAACTCAACTCCGATCCAGAAATATGCCTGAAATTCTTCATTGTGTTTTGACCAAATTTTCCTCGGATTCAGTTTCCTACTCCATTGTGAAATGAAACAGTGCAGCTGTCTGATATGAACCGAACTTGTTAATTATACATTCCCATCTGATTGGTGCATTTGCCAAAACTAAAAGTCGACGTGAATTTGGTTGAGTTGGCCTGTTTACCGTGTTTAGTGTTCTCATGTGAACCAATGGTCACGATGCATGGAACCCAGGTTCAAATCCCATACATAACACAATATGTATTTGTCTGTTGTCCACTAATGTCCTTTTAATTGACATTAAAGTACACTGATTAAAGGAGAGGATATTGCATTTGGGTCCGTTTGTCTGTTTGTTTGTCTGTCTGTCCGCATAGAATGTGCTGATGTAGGCCACAAATGCCACCTAGTGATTTCCAGTAGTACACCTTATCTTTTTTTCAACCGAGTATCTCCGTAAAGCATGTATAATTAGAATGTGAGTAGATCTATAAAATACATACCATAAAACCATAGAAAACAAGTCTGGACGAGGGTATGCAACTGGTTCTAGTTTTATGTTTTATTTTACTTTTATTTTGTTTGCTTATTTGATTTAAGTGCATAACCGACACGTATAACACAATTCTGAGATGTATGCTTACATGTTGCAACATTCTAGTTTAGTTTCGGAGTTCTAACAGAATCAGGCAAATTCCAGCCAATAAGTCATAGTTTTTTGAAAGCTAAGCACTCAGTAATTGCTGACCAATTGGGTGTGCCCATTTTTCCCTTCGCTCATCGATTGGGTATGGCAACATATTCAAAGTTGAGTGATTGGGATGGAATCCGAATTGATGTTCTGAGATCAAGATGTTTGTAAATAGGAAAGACTTGACATTGGAAGCGATGATTGATTCCATAGCATTACTTGTCTTTGTAAGTTTAATGATCATCACTTACCTTAAAAAAAATATATATTTTCTCATGTTTTGAAAACCGATTGGAGTAACTCTGACTTTTTTGATAAGATTCCCTCCTCTAAACGGCCTTCTCCTGGGTTTGATGCATAATGAAATTCAATTCAACCCTAATTGGCTCCTAACTCGATAATCAGTTGCAAAAGTGGTTCAACAAATGTGCTTCAACTTTTGCATTACCTAATCAGGAATGAGATGGTATCCATACTGAGCTGTTTTGTCAGGTACTCTGACTAATTGAGTTGCATGTCATAGACATTGGAATCTAGAATGATGATCCAGGAGACTACATAGATCTGATAAAGAGGAGAATAAAAACCACAAACAACAACAACAACAAAATTAAATGAACCGATGAACACCAAGCATTGCAGTCTGTCGTTGTTGCCAAAGACGATATGTTAAGGGTTATCATTTTGATCATGGTTATGGCATTCACATCTCTGTGTTGCTGGAGTCTCTTTTTTGCCACCAAAGTTGGACAAAGGTTATGTTCTCACCCCTGTCTATCTGTTTGGCTGTCTGTGTCAGTGAGCAGGATGCATCAAAAAGTTTTGATGGATTCGGATGAAACTTTGTGGACAGGTTGGGTGTGCGACAAGGACGAATCGATTCGATTTTGGTGAAGATCCGGATCCGGATATGAGAATTTTTTAATTTACAAGTGATTCTTCACCATTGAGAGATTGGATCAAAAATGATTTTTCGCGCGATATTTCAAAAAGTTTGGACGAGTTATGACAAAACGTGGTGGATGAGTTGGGTAGGCGACAAGGACAAGCCCATTCGAGTTTTGGTCCAAGTCTGGATGCAGATCCGGCCCATCAGTGGGATACAAAACGTAAACTGTTCAACCTGGTGGAGGTAAGCGCTCTGCCAAGTGCCATTCTTGTTTGTTTGTGCGTTTATTCAAGTTAATATTTTTGTTGAAAAAACAAAAATACTCCAGCTGTAATTTCTGTCAAATTAAACAAAAAATTGTCTATAATTTCTTATTTTTATACAAATCTGAGGCTCTTGATGGAGCGACCAACACAACACACAACCACACACAACAAACCACACCACAAACACAACCACACACACACACACACACAACACACACACACGTTGACAGACAGACGAGATACAACACAAGAATTAGACAAGAAAACACAGCCACTGAGCTTGGGGTAAGTTCCATTACGTCCTGGGTACTCTGAGTACCAGCAATGTCACAACAACGGTGCTGCTTTTTCACCGCCTCAGCATTTCCTCAGAAGGAATTTCCACTCCCTATCCATGCCAACCTATGGGGATTGTCCGTGCTTTTTCCTTTTAAATGCTGAACATCAGGCGAGGAAACAGCATGGACCCGTTTTGTTTTGTTTTTAAGTCTTTGGTGTGACTCGACCAGGGTTTGAGACTCGATGCGGACGTTCTGACCTCCCAGAGACTCGGAGCGGAGCGCTCAACACCAAACCTCTGAGTCTGGTTTCATCAAAATTTGAATGCGTTTCATCAAAATGCAAACACTCTTCGAAGTGTTCAAACACTGTCATAATGTCAGCCAAAGCAAGGTGAGCTAGGTGTAGTAGATGACTGAATATGCAATGTTAAAATCACTCCGGCACTGAATGAAATTAAATGCACGCCCATAATTGATAAATTAAGATGAAATAGGACAATTAGCTCAAGCAAAAAAAAAAAAAAAAAAAAAAAAAAACAAACAGATTTGGCAATATTTTTAATTTTTTGGAACCATCTTGGCTCTACTTAAAATAATCCGAGGAAGATCTGTATTGAGGAATGCCGTCATTCAACCAACCCTCTGATAAAGAGGGGAAATGTGCATAAAAGGGTTTTTGTTGTTGTTTGTTGAAAAAGCCCTGCATTCCCATAATTTAAACTCGCGGGCAGCCCTGCCATCTTGGCGGGTGTACCCGTGTCGGTACACTGAATACGGATGGCTGATTACTGTCCCGGGAGTCAATGAAATGTGAAATTGTCAAGGATAGCACCGCGATCAATATAGTAATCACCAGAAGGAGTCGCAAGGTGCGGAAAGGGTGGGATAAAGACACCACACCTAATCACTGATATTGTAATCACGGTTTGTTAGCGATGAGGAAACATGAGGTGAGGAAACTCCGATAAAGACACCGCATCGTAGTCATCATTGTTGTAATCACCGCTGTGAGAGGTTCTTCTTCTTCTTCTTCTTCTTCTTCTTCTTCTTCTTCTTTTTCAGTATGGCAGCTTGGCTGCCAGGTAGCTGTCATTTTGTTGGGGCGTGACTATGTCACTGATGCTTTGCCCCCATACCAGTACACTGGTACTCATTTCGCCATCCTCGGAAGGATGACAGGCTGAGTCAACCACACCTGGTGTTAATTCAGTGGCAAATGAGGCTCAAACTCAGGACCCTAGATCCCAAGCCAGCAATCCTAATCACTAAGCCAACACCAGGCTTCTACTGTGAGAGGTGAGGTAACACGAGGTGAGCAAAGAGTGTGATAAAGATGCCACACCATAATCACCACAATGAGAGGTGAGGTAACATGAGGTGAGGAAAGCATGTGATTTGCCACACCACTTATTTGGACTGTTGTTGGCTGACGCAGATAAACGAATAACGATGCTGGGGAAAATGGTCACACCCAATTGGTCAGTGCCGAGATCAACCAATGTGTGAAGGGGAAAATGGGCATTCCCAATTGGTCGGTGCCGCAACCAATCAAAAAGTGAATATTGCTAAAGGCCCTGTCACACCTTGACGATTTAGCCAGCGTATGCCCGACAAGAGAGAGATCCAACGTTTCCATTTGAATATATTAAGGGTATGGGGAAAAAGTCTGAAAAAAAACACAGGTGGGACAGACAGACAGGTGGACAGAGGAAGCAAACCTATAGGCCCGCTCCAGTGATACTGGTAGGGGACTAAATAAAAGGAAAGGATAACCCCATAGTACTCTGTTCTTCATTGCATGGCCCACGCAATCACTGGCGGCCCTGGTGGCCTAAAATGTGGCCCCTGACGTATGGCCGATAAAAAAAAGTGAAAACACCCATCATAATCCGCCATAAATGCTATCAAATTGACCCAATGGTTTCAAATGAGTGTAGCAACGTGAAGCATAAAAGTAACATAACTACATCAGTAGGTGGCAGCAAACAAACATTGATTCTTGCAGCCCAGTTAACACAAACGAAGAAGAGTATGTGAGGCCAGGGCTTCATAGCAGCCATTACGGAGTCCTGCAAGCGATGTGGCAGATCTCACACTGATGTATTATCGACAAAAGTGCTCCCCCACCTATAAAGATAGTGAAGATCTCTTTCAAGTTACTGCAATCCACAACACCCTCTTCATGCAGACCAATCTATTTATTTATCCAGACAGAAATATTGAATGGCATGAACACACACTCGATGGATTTAACACGGCCATCTGTTGTCTGCATATCTCAAATACACAGACGGATGTATCAAATTCACTGATGGCCAAGGTTTTTGTAAGAGTTCTGGACGATATTCATATGTTATTCCAGCAAAAGCATTCCAATGATTGTCGGAAACGAAAATGTTGCTTCGCCTTGATTGTTGTTGTCATTGATGAAAACATGAAGATACGCTGATTGTCTGTTAACAGGGAGTTTCCGGCCCTGGTACCATATTTGAGCTCGAATTGATGGCATGCAGCTCTAATTCTGGTGCGATGAAATTCTTACATTTTTCTCCGTTGACTGATAACATTTCTCAAAGTGGAACAAAATGTCCCTGTACCTGTCTCGGTGAGTTTTCCTTTGAAGCATGTTATGGGAACAATTTGTGTTTCGCAGTAGATGTGTAGGAGATCTTGATTTAAAAGAAGCGTTTCCTACTTGTGTGTCACTGTAAAATGAGGTCTATCTATCTACTAAAGCTCTCTGTGCCTCTGCTGTAATTCTTAAAAAAATATATAAAAAATTGGGGGAGGGGTGAGGTTTGTAACTAGAATCTTGACTAATGGAAAGCTAAATGTCAGAGGGTAACAGGTTCTTTGATGGACGGGAGAGTCAGTGAGAGTAGAGGCGAGTAAGAGTGGGTAATGGAAGAAGCATGAGGTGATGATGGGAACACTCTTGAAAGGCTGGCATGACACAACAACCCAGGGCTTTTGTTCCATAGACAGAGAAAGAGGGATGGACTAATAAAGGAATGGATAAGACTGTTCTGCTTGCAATTGGGGAGGGTAACAAAGTGTGCTTTGGAAGGATGCGTACAACGTGTGAAACCTGGGGGGGGGGGGGGTGGATGGAGGGGTACGAGGAGTGAGGCATGAGAAAAGCGAGTCCATCAACCTGCTTTCGGTGGGTGAGAAGCAGACCTCAGGACTCTGCCTCCTGTAAGATGATGCAATTTCCATGTGTGTGGCATTCATTCGTTCATGGTGACGAGCAATAATATTCTCCTGTCTGAAGGGTATCATTCCTGCGTGTTACTCCATCCTTTTGTTTTTCTGTCATCTTCTCCATGTAGGCTGGTATTGAAAATGGAGACGGGTAGTAAGCTAGCCAAGCCAGTACAATCGCCACACAGGCCTGGTTTGCAAGAATACAGTGGTGGATCTTTGGCGCATGGTTTACCAAGAGAACTCAAGGTTTTTTCATGACCACAAAGGAGGTGAAAGGGGTCGGTGAGTGAAATTTAACATTTTAATCCTATGAAAAGTTTTTAAGTTTACTTCGTCATGGAAAGCGGTAGTATTCAAATGCGGGGATGGCAGGGGGATAGAAAAATGGCGTCCCTATCAATATGTGTACAAATTAATATGCTGAAAAGATACATAGAGTAAAGTCATAGATACATGAAAAGATACCATAGAGTAAAGTCAAAGATACATAGAGTAAAGCCTTTAAAAGTCATACATTGTTATTCTCGAACGTTTTCGTAACTAAGAAGAATGAAAAAAAAAATCTACTAGAGCGTTGTGAATGTGGAATATGATGCACTAAATGATCATAATGACATCGTAAGTTGATTAAGCTAATTGACGACGAAAAAATCTGTAAGCAATTCCCATGTTTCCCGTGAATATAACAAACAATGATAACATTGTAACAAAGCATATCTTATATATTACTAAAACCCCTCAACTTGTATGTAATGTATGTTCCCGAAATACAGCCAAAACGGTACACGATAGCGCAAAGATTTTCAGCCCACCTTACTCACCATTCTCCTGCGGTGTGGCAGTATCAAGTTTCGTTCAAATCGGACAAACGAAAAAATTATTAAAAAATCAATTTGGGAGAATTTTATCAATGCAAACAACCTCAGCGTATAGTTCGCTGGAGCTATCTTTCTTTTTTTTCTTTAAATATTTTTTTCATCAACCGCGGTCACATGGGAACCCAACGGGTTCACGGGTCATCTAGTATTAATTAATACTAATAATATTTACAACAATAATAAGATAGTAGTATCATATGGCAATAATAATAGCAAACATATAATTCCCGCACTGGCCCCAAGCATATCTACACTTGGTGAAAGGCAAGCGAATGCTCAAGTTGTACAGACAGCTGCGGGTATGCCAACAGGCTGTGAATACCAATGAAAATGTGGTCCATCGGACCAGATAGGGCACACTCGTGAGGCAAACCATTCTGTGGTCTTTGAGACGAAATTGAACTTTGACCTGAATGCAAAGCACTACTTCTTGTGAAACCGAGCACAGGCTCATCACCCATCTAGCACCATCTCTGCGTAGCATGGTGGTGGCAACATTAAAATCTAAAATGAACATTCCACCAGTTAAAAATGAGCAATCGGAGGACCAGCATGGACGACAAACGCCGTAAAGGATGACATCGTGCTGGCATTTCGGGCTTTCCCCTTCGTAAGAGAAAAAATATGTAAAGTCTGAAACGTCAGCACCTTGTGATCCTTCATGATGGATAAATTTATGTCAGTTGATCTTACATCCTGCTTGTACCCCTCATCTAATTTGTTAAACCATATAAAGCACGATGTACATACAACTCCATAATTAGGCTCATGGTCAAGGAGACGTGCGTCGCTTCACAAAGGGGAAAAATGTGCAGCTTCGTTTTCTTGCTTTGTTTTATAACAGAGCAAGTGTGTTCGCTACAAGCCTGAAGAGGGCTGTAGCAAAAGACTACGGCTATCTTCGAGTGTACAACGTACACGAATCGGAATCCTACGACTACGCCCTGCGCCAGCTGGAGCTCACACATGTGGAGCATGTAAGTTCCTCCATGACTTTGTGGAGCTCTACACACGTTGCAAAATATATTACAGCTGCTGATCATTGTCAAATACATTGTCCTCTTTAGTTGAGCAGAGTTTCTGTGGATAGTATTTATTCTTTCCCATCAACTTTTCCTCTATGTAACAAGGCTGAACTACGGATAGTGTGGGCAGTACACTTTAAGGCATGGCCAGATCACGGAGTACCCAACGAGCCAGGTGGTGTCCTCAACTTCCTGGATGAGGTTAACCGGCGCCAGGATTCCATCCCTGATGCTGGGCCGCTCGTGGTTCATTGCAGGCATGATATGACGGGTCAAAATGGATGTTCGAGCTGATGGTGTTTGCACAGATACCTGAATGGCAGGGGAAGAAGGGTGGGAGGGATATACTGCATGGTCACCATTTGCTGTCGATTATTGTAACCCACCTAATGGAATACCAAGGTGATTGGTTTTGCTGGCAGCAAAAGCTATGGGCATCCAGGAACTAACGGACAGTGCAATGTATGTCATTGCAGTGCCGGGATTGGTCGAAAGGAACTTCATTGTCATCGACATTCTCATCGACATCATTCGCCACAAAGGTGCAATCATTTTCCACAAGGATCTTAACACTCCACACTGTTTACCACTAATGTAATAGCACTTCATTCGTTTTCAGATTTTTTATCTCCACTCTTTTCAACGTTTTTGTTTTGGTTTTTCCATGTGACGCTAGCATCTTTGAAAGCACTGTCTGCACTGTGCCGCCATAGGCCTCGATTGTGATATCGATATCCCAAAGACGATCCAGATGGTGAGGGCACAGCGTCGGATGGTGGCAGACTGAGGCACAGTTTCAAGTTTGTGTACATGGCTGTGCAGCAATACATTGAGACAATGCAGCAGCGACTCGCTGAAGAGCAGGTTTGAGATGGTTTACTTGCTCATTTGTCTTCATGTAGAGTTTTTGTTTGTCATGAAGAAAGGAACCAGGTCGTCATATGAATCAACCTCCGATCCAGAAATATGCCTGAAATTCTTCATTGTGTTTTGACCAATTTTCCTCGGATTCAGTTCCTACTCCATTGTGAAATGAAACAGTGCAGCTGTCCTGATATGAACGAACTTGTTATTATACATTCCCATCTGATTGGTGCATTTGCCAAAACTCAAAAAGTCGACGTGAATTTGGTTGAGTTGGCCTGTTTACCGTGTTTTAGTGGTTCTCATGTGAACCAATGGTCACGATGCATGGAACCCAGGTCAGGATCAAATCCGCATACATAACACAATTATGTAATTTGTCTGTTGTCCACTAATGTCCTTTATTGACATTAAAGTACACTGATTAAAGGAGAGGATATTGCATTTGGGTCCGTTTGTCTGTTTGTTTGTCTGTCTGTCCGCATAGAATGTGCTGATGTAGGCCACAAATGCCACCCTAGTGATTTCCAGTAGTACACCTTATCTTTTTTTCACCGAGTATCTCCGTAAAGCATGTATAATTAGAATGTGAGTAGCATTATAAAAATACATACCATAAAACCATAGAAACAAGTCTGGAACGAGGGTATGCAACTGGTTCTAGTTTTATGTTTTATTTTAAATTTTATTTTGTTTGCTTATTTGATTAAGTGCATAACCGACACGTATAACACAATTCTGAGATGTATGCTTAATGTTGCAACATTCTAGTTTAGTTTCGGAGTTCTAACAGAATCAGGCAAATTCCAGCCAATAAGTCATAGTTTTTTGAAAGCTAAGCACTCAGTAATTGCTGGACCAATTGGGTGTGTCCCATTTTCCCTTCGCTCATCGATTGGTATGGCAACATATTCAAAGTTGAGTGATTGGGATGGAATCCGAATTGATGTTCTGAGATCAAGATGTTGTTAAATAGGAAAGACTTGACATTGGAAGCGATTGATTGATTCCATAGCATTACTTGTCTTTGTAAGTTTAATGAATCATCACTTACCTTAAAAAAATATATATTTTCTCATGTTTTGAAAAACCGATTGGAAGTAACTCTGACTTTTTTGATAAGATCCCTCCTCTAAAACGGCCTTCTCCTGGGTTGATGCATAATGAAATTCAATTCAACCCTAATTGGCTCCTAACTCGATAATCAGTTGCAAAGTGTTCAACAAATGTGCTTCAACTTTTGCATTACCTAATCAGGAATGAGATGGTATCCATACTGAGCTGTTTTGTCAGGTACTCTGACTAATTGAGTTGCATGTCATAGACATTGGAATCTAGAATGATGATCCAGGAGACTACATAGATCGATAAAGAGGAAGAATAAAACCACAAACACAACAACAACAAAATTAAATGACACGGATGAAACCAAGCATTTGCAGTCTGTCGTTGTTGCCAAAGACGATATGTTAAGGGTTATCATTTTGATCATGGTTATGGCATTCACACTCTCTGTGTTGCTGGAGTCTCTTTTTGCCACAAAAGTTGGACAAAGGTTATGTTCTCACCCCTGTCTATCTGTTTGCTGTCTGTGTCAGTGAGCAGGATGCATCAAAAAGTTTTGAATGGATTCGGATGAAACTTTGTGGACAGGTTGGGTGTGCGACAAGGACGAATCGATTCGATTTTGGTGAGATCCGGATCCGGATATGAGAATTTTTTAATTTACAAGTGTTCTTCCACCATTGAGAGATTGGATCAAAAATGATTTTTCGCGGCGATATTTCAAAAAAGTTTGGACGAGTTTATGAACAAAACGTGGTGATGAGTTGGGTAGGCGACAAGACAAGCCATTCGAGTTTTGGTCCAAGTCTGGATGCAGATCCGGCCATCAGTGGATACAAAACGTAAACTGTTCAACCTGGTGGAGGTAAGCGCTCTGCCAAAGTGCATTCTTGTTTGTTTGTGCGTTTATTCAAGTTAATATTTTTTGTTGAAAGAAACAAAAATCACTCCAGCTGTAATTTCTGTCAAATTTAAAAAAAATTGTCTATAATTTCTTATTTTTTATACAAGATCTGAGGCTCTTGATGGAGCGACACACACACACACACACACACACAACACACACACACACACCACACACACACACACACAACAACACGTTGACAGACAGACGAGATACAACAAGACATTAGACAAGACAAACAGCCACTGAGCTTGGGGTAAGTTCCATTACGTCCTGGGGTACTCTGAGTACCAGCAATGTCACAAACAACGGTGCTGCTTTCTCACCGCGCTCAGCATTTCCTCAGAAGGAATTTCCACCTCCCTAATCCATGCAACTATGGGGATTGTCGTGCTTTTATCTTTTTAAAATGCTGAACATCAGCGAGGAAACAGCATGGACCCGTTTTGTTTTGTTTTTTAAAGTCTTTGGTGTGAACTCGACCAGGGTGAGACTCGATGCGGACGTTCTGACCTCCCAGAGACTCGGAGCGGACGCTCACACACCAACCCTGAGTCTGGTTTCAAAAATTTGAATGCGTTTCAATCAAATGCAAACACTCTTCGAAGTGTTCAACACTGTCATAATGTCAGCCAAAGCAAGGTGAGCTAGGTGTAGTAGATGCTGAATATGCAATGTTAAATCACTCCGGCACTATGAAATTAATGCACGCCCATAATTGATAAATTAAGATGAAATAGGACAATTAGCTCCAAGCAAAAAATAAATAAAAAAAACAAAACAAAACAGATTTGGCAATATGTTTTAATTTTGGAACCATCTTGGCTCTACTTAAAATAATCCGAGAAGATCTGTATTGAGGAATGCGGTCATTCACACCCTCCATGATAAAGAGGGGAAATGTGCATAAAAGGGTTTTTGTTGTTGTTTGTTGAAAACCCTGCATTCCCCATAATTTAAACTCGCGGGCAGCCTGCCATCTTGGGGGTGTACCCGTGTCGGTACACTGAATACGGATGGCTGATTACTGTCCGGGAGTCAATGAAATGTGAAATTGTCAAGGATAGCACCGCGATCATATAGTAATCACCAGAAGGAGTCGCAAGGTTGAAAGGGTGGGATAAAGACACACACCTAATCACTGATATTGTAATCACGGTTTGTTAGCGATGAGGAACATGAGGTGAGGAAATCCGATAAAGACACCGCATCGTAGTCATCATTGTTGTAATCACCGCTGTGAGAGGTTCTTCTTCTTCTTCTTCGTTCTTCTTCTTTTCTTCTTCTTTTTCAGTATGGCAGCTTGGTGCCAGGTAGCTGTCATTTTGTTGGGCGTGACTATGTCACTGATGCTTTGCCCCATACCAGTACACTGGTACTCATTTCGCATCCTCGAAGGATGACAGGCTGAGTCACCACACCTGGTGTTAATTCAGTGGCAAATGAGGCTCAAACTCAGGACCCTAGATCCCAAGCCAGCAATCCTAATCACTAAGCCAACACCAGGCTTCTACTGTGAGAGGTGAGGTAACACGAGGTGAGCAAAGAGTGTGATAAAAGATGCCACACCATAATCACCACATGAGAGGTGAGGTAAATGAGGTGAGGAAAGCATTGATTTGCCAACACTTATTTGGACTGTTGTTGGCTGACGCAGATAAACGAATAACGATGCTGGGAAAATGGTCACACCCAATTGTCAGGTGCGAGATCAACCAATGTGTGAAGGGGAAAATGGGCATTCCCAATTGGTCGGTGCACGCAACAATCAAAAAGTGAATATTGCTAAGGCCCTGTCACACCTTGACGATTTTAGCCAGCGTATGCCCGACGTATGCAAAATTTGTCTAAAACGCTGGCACAGACGTCGAATACGTTTGGGTAAGTTTGTATACGTTAAGAGCACAGCTGGCATATGTCTTTGTACGCGAGGTGTTAGACAAATTTTCATGCTTGAAATTTTTCGACGTATGCCAGCGTATGACTCACACGTTCCGATAACGCTGGCCATAAGTTGTAGGCACGTTACGCGATCGTTGACACACGTCGACACACGTTACTTGTAAGTTACTCATAAGTCGAAACACGTCGAGGTATGTTAGCGTACCCGAAACTTATTTATAACATGAGTCACGTGTTTGTAGGCCACGTTACGCGATCGTTGACAACGTAGACACATGTTACTTGTAAGTTACTCATAAGTTCGAAACACGTCGAGTAATGTTTAGCGTCAGTGTTCCAGACTCCCAGTTTTTTTTCTTTCTTTCTTTCTTCGCATGACGGTGATGTTGACACTTCGATTCTAGTGCGGTTATAATATAATAAAATTAATGGCTGCCGCTCAACGATTTAAATCATATCCGCACTAGAAGCGATGTGTCAACATCACCGTCATACCGAAGAACAAAACAAACAAAAACAAAACAAACCAGCGAGTCTGGAACACTGACGCTAACCATTACCTTGACGTGTTTCGACTTATGAGTAACGTACAAGTAACGTGTGTCGACGTGGTCAACGATCGCGTACGTGCCTACAACTTATGGCAGCGTATGCGGAACGTGTGTCATACGCCGAGTACGTCGAGAAATTTTTCAACATGCTGAAATTTCTCGACGTACTCGGCGTATGACGATGTATGCCAGCTTCTACGACGTATGCCAACGTACTACGACGTATGCCAGCGTGCTCTTAACATATCAAACTTACCCATAACTTATTCGACGTGTGCCAGCTTGGTTCGGCAAATTTTTCATACGTCGGCATACGCTGGCTAAAACGTCAAGGTGTGACAGCAGCTTCACACACTTCGATGTCTAGTGCGGTTATAATTTGAATCGTCGAGCCGCAGCTATTAATAGCCTACGCCACGTGATCGTCGGCGATACGCTGCGCGCGCTATGCATAACTTAGACTATCGTTGGGCATAGGTTGTGAACGCCGACAACACGCTCAGCATTCGTTGGTATAAGTTATCTATATGTGATTGAAACGTTCTGTGTACGTTACTAATACGTTATGCATACGTCAACACGTTATTAACGCCCAAAACTTAAAAAAACATCAATAGTTCAGCGTAACGCCAGCGGTTTTA
>CM068955.1:174034416-174047049 GCA_035128595.1 Eptatretus atami | reverse complement strand
CACACACACACACACACACGACGGTGGATACTTCGAGACCTCGGAGGGATCCGGTGCACATTCTGAAACCTGCATATGGAGATAAGAACCAACAACCAACACACACACACACACACACACACACACACACACACACACGCACAGACTGAGAGGGCTCCATTCCACCTTCTGAAAACTCAAATACAAAAGAAACTTCACAGCTTGGTCCGTGATTGGGACCCCTTACCAAATGCGGTGGATACTTTGCCTGCCCCTGGAGGGACTCCATTCAACATTCTGAAACCTCATATGTAGACACACACACACACACGCACACACACACACACACTTTGAGACTGGGAGGTCTCTGTTTCACCACCCACATGTGGGAGATAACCAACAACCCAAAACACCACACATGAGTGAGGAAATTGAAAACAACAACTTTATCGTTGAAAGAAACGGCTAGTTTGGCACACGATTAGCGACACGTTAAACATACCACTCCAACAGACTCCCGAAATGTCAAGCAACGAACGCTGACGTCTCCGGATGCTTATAAGCATTGCAATGGTCCCAGCGATTCATAAGCTATGATGAACAGGCATTCAATAATATGAATGAGGAAAGTGAAAACAACACTTAATCGTTAAGATATCGTTGCGGCCTGTTCCAAGTCAAGGCATGGTTGAGCAGGCCAAAAAACATGGCGGCTTCAGACCCCAGCGAGGTTACCAGGACTCGCCTTGAGATCCAGACAGCGTGGTGATGGAGGATCACCTGAGAAGGATATAATTAAATAATACCGTTAATTATCTTCAATTGGGTGTTTTAATTAACCCAAACACCCACGTTTCACTCTGCACTTCCTTAAGATTTTTCTTGTGTGCATGCAAAGTTTCAGGCTGCTCGGATTTATAGTTTGGAGTTAATGGAGGAGACACACACACACACACACACACACACACACACACACACACATTGCCTTTTATTAGTATAGATTTACCTTTTTTTTTTTTTAAACGGCCATGATCTTTTCGTACACGACAAATCGTGTACCCGACAGCCAGTTGTTTTTTACCTCTCCCACCCACACACCCCCCAAAAATTACACGAGTCATGTACCAGACTTGTCAGTTTCTACCCCAAACAATTAATATGATGTGGGTCATACGTCGCGTCACCTACACTCACTCAGCCTCTTGAAAATACAATCCACAGTTCTAAAAAAATATAATAAATGTATGGTGAAATTTTTTTTAACTCCACACTTCGGGCAAATTAAAATTATTGGCTGTGCAAATCTTTCTACATCAATCTACAGTAAACATTTAATACACCGATTTGCATATGTGGATGTGGACTCACCCGCACTGCTGGTCCAACTCCCCACTAACAAAATTGAAAACATCACAGAGCGAGCGTTGCCCATGTTTCGCTGTTTTAGTTCGTGTTGTTCAGTTTTTCTTGTGTTTTTGTTTAGTTTTTTTTGTGTTTTTGTTTAGTTTGCATCAGGCAGTAAGGTCACCCCACCTTTGGGGAAGGAACCGTCAGTCCACCGCGCGGGCTATTTTTAAAGCAGTGCAGCCGTTTCACTGCACCGCTTCCTTCAGTCACAGGTGCGATATTTTTGGGGGAATGTTTTGACAAAATAATGGATAATAGAAAAAAGGAGGCGGGTTCAAAAAAGGAAGCGGGCAGAGGACATCAACTGTTATTTTTTATCAATATTTGGCCTAATGAAATCAGTGTAGATGTTGGTACAAAATGTGAATAAACATACTGTGCATTGTACTCCGACACAATTGATTTCCATTTGCTTAGAGGCATTTGATGCAAAATTAATGCAAAAAAAATAAAAATTAACATTAAATTATGTTGCATGGTCTCTCGCCATGTGTGGAACTGGCCCTAGATGCCAGAGGCGGGAGAGTAAGGCACGATGTCAGACTGCATCAAAAGCTTTAAATATGTCCAGAGAAACGGCCCTGATCTCATGTCTGACATTGAGGGCCTCCATCCATTGTTGGGTGAGTAGAAGCAGCATGTCCAAGTGGAATGACCTGTCTGAAACCCAATTGGTGATCTGAGATGAGGTTGTTGGGAAAAGAAAGATTTCATATCTGGATAACTGCGATGATGGATTCCATAACCTTGATGATGATTGGAAGTAAGCTGATCGGTCTGTAGTTGAGGAATCCGTTTTTGCACCTTTTTTATGGAATGCAGTGATGGTGATTTTCCAAACAGATGGAAGATGACCTAGTGAAAGGACAGGGTGAAAAGGGCAGAGCAAGGATGTGCAGACCAGGAGAGCAGGTTTTTAGACACTTGAACCGATGCCGTCCAGTCCAGTAGCAGAGTCAGAGTCGAGGGTTGAAATAACCTTCTCAACCTCCTCAGGTACAAAAGATACATGAGTAGTTGGGTATGACAGGAAGTGGGTAGCAGAGATGAGGGGTTGGGGCACAAGATTTGGAAGCAAACACAGAATTTAGGCATCCAGCCTTCTCACGAGCAGTGGCTGTGCTGCCAATTGAAGAGAGGGAAGGGATGGAAGGGGGCATACAGTGCATGAGAGACAGACCTAACAAGGTGTCACAAGGTTTTGAGGAGAGACAAGTTTGAAAGTTCATTCTTGAGGTTGGGCAGATGTTGTTTCTGGCTCACCAGAGAGTGGATACACATTCATTATGGACCTTTGGAAAGCACTGAGATTGCCTTGGTTGGATTAGCCTTCCAGGAAGAGAAGGCAAGTTTGTTTGTTTTTATTTAGTTATTTTTTTATTATTTTTAGAGCAACTTCCTCACCACAAGATTGAATGGACCATCGACAGAGAAGGGTAGATATAGTTGAAGATGAGATGGATGAATCTTTGCATAGAGAGAGCAGTGTTTCTGTGGAAGAATTCCAGGTTGAGTTAACATTCGTGGCAGTCGATATGGGAGACCAGTCCTGAAGATAGATGGCTGCTTGCAGTCCCTGCCAATCAACCTGAGTGAAATGCCAGACTTGCCGGCATTGAAGCAACTCTCTGCTAATAGCCAGAAAGATGTTGACTTTCACGAGCACATGATCAGAAGAACCAACTGGAGCAGAGGATGAGCAGGAGACTTTGTGGGAAGTTGGTCATCACCAAGTCCAGAAGGGAGGATTTGGGGAATTCCAGGTTGGAAAGTTCACACATTGAGTCACTCCCATGGAGTCAGAGAGGTCCTTTGCTGAAGTGCCATGGCTGGTGAGACAGGTACCAACACCCAGCCAAGTTACATGGTGACATATTCAATCAACACACGTGAGGATGAGAAGTTGGATGTTGAACGCGATGGAAAGATACTCATAGTATTTGTTGCTGCTTACTTGTTTCTTCAACAATTGTGTATTACAGCATGATGTAGTTCCAACATTTTATCCTGTTGCAGGAATTATAAACCAACTCATTTTATGATGATCATGGATTTGTTGTAAACTCTGATATTGTTGCTTTGGAGGGTTTTTTTTAATTGATTATTTTTTGAAGAGGTGTCGACCAGGCAATTTGAGCAATTCTATGGATCTGTGCTATCGTTCTGCCAACAAGAGAAGATTATGAATCTTTTTTGTAATTTTTTTATTTGTGTGTGTGTGTGTGTGTCTGTGTGTGATTCATAGAAGTCAGGAGTCACCAAAGTGGCAGTCTATGAAAATGTGTCCATTATCCACAGCTAAGATCATTGGAAAGCTCTGAGCCAGCTCCATCTTCATGAGTGAGCACATCACAATGAAGACTAGTTGTTTGAGATGTTGTATGACATAAACTAACTTGATTGAGGGTAATCCTCAATTACAGGGAGTTACCTCGTACAGGGATTCTATTTCTGTATTGCCATTGATAGGTAGCCACACATATAAATTAAGGTAATGGTGAACTTTCTTGCTGTTATCAGAGTCTCATAATAGGGCAGATCGAGAGATTGATCAATCGTTTGACAAAATGTCCTTGGTAATAATCTCATAGGGTGAGCAGACATTAGAATCATCAAAGAAAGAGTCCAACTGCATTGCATGCCAACATTGCTGCACAGATTTGAAGCGATGAAGTTAACCTTGCACTCGTGTGTGGTCATGCCACTTCGTAATGTCAAAATAAGTTTAGTTAGCCCATCCCTCGCACAGAGGGAGACGCGGTTTTGCTTGTGTGTGTGTGTGTGTGTGTGTGTGTGTGTGTGTGTGTGTGTGTGTGTGTGTGTGTGTGTGTGTGTCCGTGTCCAGGGCATAACTTCTCCTTCTTTTTTTTTTTTTTACCATTTGAGCTTTTGTCATCAATTTGCAGCAAACCTTTATTCTGAGAAGATGGAGAAGACGAATCAGTAATTGGATAAAAATATCAAAGGCAAAGTCACAGCAAGTAGAAATAGGTCTATAACCAGTCTGCCCCTGTGAAGCGCGCGACGTCGGGTTTTGTAATCACTTCTGTGTTTCTTTATTTTATTTATGTACCATGAGCTCAGTGTGTTTGTCCAGGTCATTATTTTTTTTTACCAGTTGAGCTTTGTGATCCAATTTCAACAAACCTTTATTCGGAGTAGTCGGAGAGAACACTAATTGATAAAATTAACATATCGGTGGATGGAGTTATGTTTTCTTGTCTGTCTGTGAGCAAGACATCTCAAAATGTTGTGGACATTATCGGACGAAACTTGGTGGACAGGTTTGGTGTGGGACAAGGGTAAATTGATAGATTTTTGTGAAGATCAGGATTTTTTTAAGTGATTCCTAACCCTAACCTATGAAGATACTTGTTGATGTTAAACTTTTATTTAGCACTATAAAGCATTCATGGAGGAGGGGATATCTTGTTCCTCATTGCAAATGGGTTTTTTATCTAGGAAATGCATTGGTTTTGGTGTGTTGCAAGTTCCTGTCAATGCACAATTCATTAACGACATAAAATTTCTGAGGTTACTGAAGCATCCATCTCTGCAGATCTGAAAAATGTGTTCATTGGTCAGCTATCCTGAAAAGTACCAGAAAATCCCATGCTTTCCCTCTGTCGTCGGCTTTCGGATGTTTCAAACCTTTGTTTCTTCATTCGGATTCACAATCTGTCACAACCTGTCTTGTGGTGAACCACAACTCCAAACTGGCCTTGAAGGCTCACTGATGCTCGTTATTATTTGCAGAGCTAAGTCCATTATAGCTGCTCACGAGCATATATGTATAAGGCTTTTATCCAAAGTTCATGGAGTTTGATTTCCTGGTGTGGGTTGGTGCAACTACTTCTAATTTTGCTTCGTGGATACAATTGAGTCCAAGACTTTCCATGTTCATTCAAAAATTTCAGCACGAGCCTGGTCTCAAAGCCACTGCAGGCAGTGGTGGACTCCAAATTTTTTTCGCCTCACTTCTATCCTTGCTCCTTCTCGTTCCTCCCCTGCTACCCAGGTGGAGCTACATTCTTCTTCCAGAATTCCACACCTGTTTGCCTTCCCCAATTCCAACATGAATGCACAGCTACATTCCTTCATCCCTCTATTCGCTCACCTGTGTAAGTATCTACCTATGTTGGTTGTCAGGTACCCCTCCCTCTAGTCTTCGAGAGTGCTGCTCATCGTCACCTCGTGTTTTCTCCCATACCCACACCTGCCTGCTCTCTTCTACTCTCACTGTTCCTTCCAGTGCCTCCCGCCCTTCCCTGGAGCCTAGATTTCTGTGTTTTTTAAATGGCTTATGTCCATCTGCATGGAGTGAGATCCAAACAGGTATGAAGCAAGTAGCTATTTGCTGTAGCAATTAATCAGAGTGTACAACTTGGGAAGAAAAAAACAACCATCCACTCAATATCAAAGTTAAAAAGAACAATGTTTGCTTTTCTTCTGCTAAGAAAAAGGATTTACGGGAAGAATCCTCAAAAAACATCTGCGTTCCTTGGCCGAGGTGGCTTTATTTGTCAGCTTGTCTTGGCATTAAAAAAAAAAAGAGGTGTGACTTTGCATTTTAAAAAATCCTCCTCTAAATCATCTGAATGTCTGCTTTCTTCCGATGCCCCAGGGTGATATCCTCAGCGGAGGCTGGCATGAGGATAGCGAGAGATATGCACACTTGCCTCTGAGCTATGTATCCTGTGTTTAAATTTTGACCCAGCTCTAAACTGCCATCCGTGGTGTTTCACAGACAGGGTGAGGCTCATTTGTATCCCGTGCCTCGTATGGATGTTAACATGGGTGTCGTCTGCCAGCATGAGTTGGTGGACATTAAGGATTCCACACGTCCTTTGCCTGAGTGTTATTTAGGATGAACCGTGTGTTTGGCAGTGTGTTGAGGTTTACACCAGTGATGGTTAGAGTGGTCGATGAGCAGGAATAGTAAAAAGGCCTTGAGAAGGTCGTTGGAGTTGCACATTACATTCATTACAGTGACTGTCATGAAAAAAGGCAAGCACAGAAACATAGGACGTGCCAATAGTGAGTTGCATTAAACTGTCTTGCTTGGGACCTCAAGACTGCAGTGTTCACCCCACGTTGCCAAGTGTGCCTGTGAATTGAACTCTCTGAGGGGGAGTCTTCATGAGGACAGAAACGCACATGGACATGCACCGCCATGCTGACATTCGTTGCAGTGTCCGCGTCCGAGCTGAGACAGTCGCGTGGTGAAACCCCTATATTGGGCTAGATACATTTCTTCACAGCACCTTATCCAATCGTTCTCTGTGGATAATGCGGCACAGTTTACAACGACCTAACCAAGGCTTCATTGTCCCATTCTGACTGCACAATATGCTGGAAGGACAAGTTCTCTCAATTCCCATGCACCTTTCGAAAGTTCAGGGAAATGTGTGATGAGAAGTTGAAAATATTCAAGAAACTATCGGTGATCTTTTAATGGATGTGAATTGGACACACTTTCATTTTCAGGAATGGCCAAAAAGCTGGTATAAGGTACAGGCCTTGGACTGTAAGAATATGACTGTCCGCACCGATTGTGTCACTCGACAAAGGGCAATCGAGAAAGAAAATCCTCACAAACATTGTGCTTTCTCTGTGAATAGTGGCAACAGAGGAGAGAGAAAAAGAAGCTCATCTACCATGAACTTCATTCTCAGATAAAGGATATCAATCACTCTGCGTTTATATTCCACTTTCACATTGAATCAATGTATCAAAATGATGATCGTCTCTCTGTACTGTTGCAATACCTCATTTTAACGATGAACGGCGTGGATGTAGGCCAGATCTTGATTATAATCTCCAACCCCCACAAATTGCAGATAGAGAGACCGATTGCAATGTTTTCACTCCAAGTATTCGCTTAGATGACATACTAAAAGTCACCGAAAATCCAAGTAGGGGAACATGTATATTTTCAAGATGGCCACCAAAACTGAAAATTTTAGAATCAGCCCTATATCAGCAAGTAATAGTGCTAAAAAATATATGTGAAACACTTAGGTACATGTTATTGGACACTTTTTAAACTTGTCACAGACTTCACATTCAAAATGGCCCAAAATGGCACCAAAACTAGCAATTTTAGAAATAGCCAAAATATAAGCAATTACTTAGGATTCATATATAAAAAACATCTTGAAATTTCCTGGTTCAGACATTTCGGAGATGAATGAAATTCTAAGATATGTTGGAACATTGTATTATTGTTGTCATAGCTAAAGTATTTCTTTCTTTTCGTATTACAGTGTAATTAGCTGATCATGGACAAGTGTGTTTTCTGTGAGGACCCTATCCAATGGAGAGCCAACTCCACATTACACATCAAAGGATGTGAAGGCATTGCCAAGGCTAATGAGTTGCGGAACAGAAATATTAGTACTGTGCCCATCCAAGTTGTGCATGTCAAGTGTAGGAAGGATTCTGTTCCCCACAGTGCATAGTCAGTGACAACAAAAAGCGAGGACATGACTCCGCAGCCCAGTAGTTCACCATGTGCACGTCGATCCACAAGTATGGCATTCAATTACAAAGAAAACTGCATATTTTTGGTGTTTGCGATGCAAAAAAAAAACACAACCAACACATAAACTTATCTCAGTCAGAAACATACCGAATGACGTACAGTATGTCCTAGATGGTGGTGCTCTCTTGCACAGAATTCCATGGAATGGTGGCGAGACATATGATGCCATTTGTAGTCGGTTGACATTTGACATTTATTTCAGACCTCAAACCAAGTTGAATTCAAAGAAGACACCAAGATGCTGGAACATCAAGCTGGTTCAAGCCGCACTTGGTAAGGATATATGTGATAACCTTCTCTTTGCTCATGCCATACTGGGATGCGATACCACATCCGATTGTTCGGCATTGGGAAACCGGTGGCTCTGAAGAAACTCAAGTCTAGTGAACATTTCTGCAGCAGGCTTCAGTCTTCAAACACCCATGTGCCACACATGACGACATTGTGACAGCTGGAGAAAACGCCTAGTTTGTTTGTATAATGGTAAACCCGGCGATAGATGGACGCCCTTCGACTGCAATGCTTCCACCAGAAGGTTTCATCCAGCACAGCTTGTGTAAAACTCGCAACTTGCCTCCCACATCACGTACATGGTGCCTCCCATAGCAGTCAGTCCATAGCCAGCGCGTTTATCATCAGGTCCAGCAATGGAGTGGGGTCGATGTGTGTGCTGAGGATTGGGATGGAGGAAGATGTTTCCTGTTCACACAAACTTGAAACCATCACCTGAGTATCTTTGGAAGCAATCAATGTTCCTGCAAGACAGACTGTACAGGAAGATGCGGCTGTGTAAAGTATGGGCACATGTTCTCCAGAGTATGGAATGCAAAGGACTCCATTTCTGCAATGTGACTCTGCCTGATCCAGAAAGTAGCACTGATATATGTCATGACGTATCCACAAAGGTTTAGTATTCTGTGCACTGTATTATTTTAAAAGTGTACCATTTTCAACTAGGGCCTATACTAATTTCAAGATGTCAACATGAATCTCGGTCACAAATCATAAAAAAACATGACGATATAAGGCTACTGGACAGACATTTTGGTGACCATCTTGAATTTGATGCATGAGGCATAAAAATGCCTGAAAATAGTTTATTGATGCCCACAATAAGCGTGTTATTTATATATGCAAATATTTGCTTATATTTTACTATTTTTAAATTTGAGTTTTGGAAGACATTTTGGTGGCCATTTTGAATTTTAAGTGTGTGACCAGTTTAAAAATGTCAGAAATACGTTTATTGTGTCCAGCAACATATGCCTTAGTGTTTCACATAATATTTTAGTACAATTATTTGCTGATATAGGGCTGATTCAAAACCGTCAGTTTGGCGGCCATGTTGAATTTGAAGTACGTAACATGTGAACCATTTAAAAATGTCAGAAATGGGTTTATTATGTCCAATAACATGTACCTAAGTGTTTCACATATGTTTTTAGCACTATTACTTGCTGATATAGGGATGATTCTAAAATTATCAGTTTTGGTGGCCATCTTGAAAAATAAACATGTTCCCTGACTTCGATTTTCGGTGACTTTTAGTATGTCATTCTATAGTATATTTAGAGTGAAAAAACACTTGAATGGTTTCTATTGCAATTTGTGGTGGGTATATCACTAGATTCCCTGGCCTATAGAGCGTATAACTCCACCAGGCTGAACAGTTTACGTTGCGTATCCCACTAATAAGATGTATCTGGATCTGGACCTGAACCAAAACCAAATTGGCTTGTTCTGTCACCTATCCAACTCATCCACCAAGTTTTGTTATAACTTGTCCATAACTTTTTGTTGTGGTCTATGTCATGCTATGTCTCGTTTTTGGTCCCATCTCTCAATGGTGAACGAATCCAAATCCAAATCCATCGGGACCATACTCTGTACAGAGCATTGGTGCTGCCGAAGCAGCCTCCTGGGCTATTGGGCACAATCCTAGATGTATCGCCACTCCGACGCAGGATACTTGAATGACTCGATCATCCCAGCAAGCTGGTACTCATTTTGCCGACTTCGGGAAAATGACAGGCTGTCAACCCCACTTTGTATTAATTCAACGGCGCAGCGGGATTTGAACTCAGGACCCTAGGATCCCAAGCCCAACACCCGAACCATTAAGCCAACACCAGGCAAATGGTGAACAATCACTATGAATTATTTTTTTTAATGCTCATATCTGGAACAGATCTTCACCAAAATGGAATTGCTTCTTCTTTGGCACACGCCCGATCTGTCCACCAAGTTTCATCCGAATCCGTTCATAACTTCTTGAGATATCCTGTTCACAGACAAATCGACAGACAATCAGACAAACAGACAGTGGTGAAAATATATACTCCGCCCACCTTCAGTGGCGGAGGTAGTGAGGTCTACATGCCAATCATTGCAAATTTTGTACAAGTCTACAGAGCATTGACGTGACCATTTGTTGTAACAAATGTCACATGTATTAATTTATGGTCCAAACTCGTGGCATCGATCCATCTCCCCTACACCTGTGGGTGTATGTCACATGCTCTACCTTCTTCCAACTTTTCACGTACATGGTGCCTCCCATTTGCTAAACTGCTGTCCTCCAGAAATGTCTAGTTTTACCAATGTGTATTGAAACAAAGATGGTTGGTGATCATCAAAGTGCCCTTTCGGGAAGAATTGTAGTGTTTGGTTGGGGATGAGGTTAAATATCCCAAAATTCATTGCAAACTGTTCAGGGATGCTGCATTAAGGGCTACCGACATGTTACATATGTAAAGTGGCTTCTTCCTCTCCCCCCCCCTCTTTTTTCTTGACTGGTCCTTCCTCACTCTAATCTTAACCAAACCTCTTTCTTTTTCTCCTTTTGTCCCCAGTTCTGATAGTTCTTTTCTCCCCTATCCTCCCTTTGCCCTTCCTTTTCTCGATATTTGAAAATATTTTAATCTTGCCTGCCCCCCCCCCCCAACACCCCTTTTACAACGTTTTCGGTGGAAAATTGTATAATGGAAAGCTTAGCACACCTAGCCCAGCACACTTGGCAGAAAAAAAACAGCACCACAACGGCTTCAACATGTCTTGACATTGTGTATGATAGTGACAAGTCATTCAGGCTTAGCTTTCAACGATCAACAGTGGGCCCATTGCAAACCAGCAAATGGTCTTCCTGAACAACTGCCATTATTATAGAGTATAGACCATTTGACGTCACTGGGTTATCACAGCAATGGACCTGTTCACCTGCTTGACTATAAAGCGGTGAGTGAGCAAGGTGTCACTGCACGCAACCCTACTGATATCGGACAAAAAAAAGGTGAAGATCTCAACATTATACCAACTGGAACATCAATTAATTAATATAGATTCATGGTAGCCAGTTGAGGTCCCTGACATCTGCAATTCCTTCGCGGAAATGCCCTGCCCATACCAAAAGTTCAGATTATAGCGTACAAAGGGTTGGGTGCATGGTCCGATTTGGCTATATATTGTTTTTCAGCGACTATATGGATCAGTTAAAAGAAGGCCAACATTTTGAGTCCAATTCATTAAATGGCAAGTGTTGCTTTAGCAAAAATATATTTTAAACTCTTACAACTTGGCTGAGTCATTGAATGAGGTCATTACATCACCACACAATCCAAGAGTGATGATTAGGTGTAGCACTGCTTTGTGATGTCATTGGATGGAATCAACAGAATGTTTTTCTGATATTTCGAGTGTTAACCCTTTGTCAGAAAAGAGGGTCAACGCTCTTCTTTTCTCTCTGTTGAAGGGTTAACAGCCAAATTGTCAGTTTCTCCTTGCTTCCCATGGTGGTTAGCATACCTCTATTAATGCCATCCATTGTGCTACCTGTCAATATACCTGATCGACACGAGCCTTCACGAAGCAAGACCAGTTCTTCCTTCTGCCAATATCGTTGTTACCTTTTGCTACCCATCTCATCCATATTTCATTGTCATGCACATTCATGTTGTCAATCCACCAACGGTGTCACTCTGATTGCGTTGGAAATCAGGAAAATGATGTCCCATTGCCTGTCCTGGATTTATTGTTACAACTTCTTCTGCACAGCTATCATTCATGCTCTCAAGCTGAACGTAACTGCAACTTAGAACTTAATATGGCAGATAAATAGAGTGCACATGACCCTCTGGCAGGTGAAAATGGTTTGAAAAGGGCAAAAATGGTTGCAAAAAACCCCCCAAAAATGTAAGCTCTTAAGCAAACAGGCCCACTCCATGCATATCATGTGTTACACACAAAAAGCTGCAACGAAAATGTCCCTCAGGGCTTCAATGTGGCATTACACCACCATCTCATGTCATCCCCCATCCGTGGCAGTACACCAACTGCAATCTTGCACCTAGTGGCAGTACATCACCATCTCATGTCAACCCTCCTCCCACCCCACCCCACCCACCATCTCTACCATGCAATGGTTTCGACCCTGCTAATCTCCTCCCTAACCCAACCCATTGCCAGTTATAGCTTCCTCTCCTCCTTTCTCTCTCTCTCTCTCTTTTATTTTAAGTTATTGCCACACTGACAGTACATATGCCTGGGGTTGGCTTAATGGTTAGAGTGGTGGGCTTGGGATCCTAGGATCCTGAGTTAAAATCTCACTTGGCTGTTGAATTAATACCAGGTGGGGTTGATTCTGCCTGTCATCCTTCCGAGGTCGGCAAAATAAGTACCAGCATGCTGGTATCCTGTGTCAGAGTGGC